>PVJH01016994.1:0-48980 GCA_004026705.1 Nesogale talazaci
GGAGGAGATGGTGGTGGGGAGGGAGGGCCTTATGGAGGGGATAGTGGTGGAGGGGACAGGGTTGGTCATGGTAGGGATCGTGGTGGGGATAATTAATGGTGGGGACGGAGGTGTTCATGGTGGAGGTGGGGGTAGAAGGGATGGAGATGGTCTTGGCGAGGACAGAGGGGATGATGGTGATGCCGGAGGCGGTAGTCGGGGCCTGAAAATGCCAGTGTGAGGGAGGTTGCCGGGGCTCCTGTGGGCGGGAGGTGATGCTGTGTGTAAGTAGGTGTTGGTGGTGAAGACAGACATTGTCGAAGTGAGGCTGAGTGGGGTTCCAAGCTCCGTGTCCCTCCACACCCCTCTTTTCAGGATTCGGACTCGGAGGCCAGGAGGATCCCAGCTCTAGGTGCTTCCAGCCAAATAACCAGGGTTCCCCATGTGGCCCAACACAGCTCCAGAGGGAGAGTGACGCTGGCTCTTGCCTGAGGCCCCGGGGCTGGGTTCTGACCCACTGCAGGAGAGCACAGGGCTTGGGTGATGGGGTGGGAGCTGAAAGTCAGTAAGGAAGTCTGAGGTTTGTGACCCCGCAGAGGGGCCTGTGGGTTGTGGAAAGGAGGGAGGATGTGGATTTGCCCTGTGTCCCACAGCCTGAGGGACTGGCCACAGTGGCTTCCTGGGTTCATGTCCACCTCACTTCCCGCCTGGGGCACACATCAGGTCCAGCGCTGGGCAGTCTTCCCCGCAGAGCCAGCCCTTGTGCCCACTCCTCTGGGAGCCCTCTGATGGCTCTGTGCCAGGGCATGTGCATGGGCTCAAGTGTGGGAACAAGTGTGAGAGGAAGTGTGTGGATGTGCGTGCATGTACACAGATGTGCACGTCTGTGTGTGTGCACGTGAGACTGCACGTGCGTGCGTGTGTGTGGGTGTGTGCACCTGTGCGCTGTAAGGGCTCCAGAGAGCCCATTCCCTGCCCCACGAGACAGACGTTCCCTAGTATTTGCTGCCCTCTGGCTTTCTGGGACCCCGGGAAGGGAGGGGACCCAGGCCAGTCCACTTTCCTGCCTGTCCTGCCAATGACTGAGGCCGTCTCCACATCTGGGGGTCACTCAGGGCCTGAGGAGGGGGCTGTGCTTGGCGGAGTTCTGGAAGGAAGGTTCCACTGGTGGGGGTGGGGAGCCACATGGTGGAGAAAATGGGCCTGGGGAAAGGGAGTGAGTCCCCATCACAGGGAACATTGGAGTCCGGACCAGAGTGCTGTGAGTGGAAGGTTTGGACTGGATCACATGTGAGTCTCCCTTCTCACCTGGACAGCCCACATCCACCTTCTCCAACGCATTCTGAAGAGGCCGTGGCCCCCACGAGCAGTGGCGGGCTCTTTCTTCTGCTGCTTTGGTGCTGAGTCGTGGTGCCCCAGTACAGCAGAGGGAGACCCCCCCCCCCCCCCCCGCAGGACCTTCTTCCTCCCGCTGCCCCACCCCCCAGCTCACCAAGCTCAACATCCCTCTCAGACACTGATCTCTGGTCTCTCCTGTCAATTTGCCTGAGTTTGTGAGACAAAGTCCCATCAATCTTGGCTTCTCCCAGACTGGGTTTTCCATCAATCTTGGCTTCTTCCAGACTGGGCTTCCTTCTGGCGGTGGCCCACAGGGAAGCCTGAGCACAGGTGCCCCCTGGTGCTGGACCGCCAGCTCTCGGTTCAGCGTCAGGCAACTGGACGTGGGCATTTCCAGGTCCAGGTCAAAGTTTTGTGTTTTCCCGGGGTCGAGCTAGGCCCCTTGTCCCGAGCTTGGCCTCAGCTGATGGTGAGCCGCTAAGTGCCGATGGCCAGAAGTGCCCCCCAGCATGCACCAGTGACAGAGTCAGTGCTCAGGGGCGAGAGGAAGAGTCAGGACTGCTCAGTTTATTGGTGAGTGGGCATCGTTTCATTGACCATGACCATTCAGCAACCAGCTCCCAGGGCCTTGGGACCCAGAGGCTCCCAGGACCAGCTCCTTGTGTCTGGCCAAGTGTTCTCAGTGCTAAATGCTATCTGTTCTTTCCCTCCTCCTCCAGACAAACAAGGGAGCAAGAGACACCACCTGACTTCTTTTATTTCTCTGACTACGAGAGGCACAATGCTGAAATAGCAGCCTTCCACCTGGACAGGTGAGTCCCCGCCCCCCACCCCCACACCAACTTCTAGAGGAGGCTTGTGGGCTTCAGGTTGTTCTGGGTTTTGAGCCTAGCCAGTCGTGGGGGTACATTGTAACAACAGTGGCTACACTGTAACAACGACACAGGATACACTGGCACTGGATACATTATAAAAATCACTGGGGCTACATTGTAACAACAGTAACATTAACAGTAACATTGTAACAACAGCAAGAACCACAATAGCCACTTTCCCAGGTGAGCACCAGGCCTGTACTTCATTGTGCTTGAAAACTATTATGTTGTTTTGGTTTTTTAACAAGTGGAAGGTTGGGGGCACCCAGGTGGGCTCACTCCAAGTTTGGCCCCTGGGCCTCCTCCTATGTCTTCCCAAGATGCTCCTGCCGATTTCCTGGGTAGCAGTGGCTGTAAACATCCCTCTTGGGAGTGTGATGCACCTCTGTGGGGGTCTCCGCACTCAATGCACCCTCAGAGACCCTGCCGTAGGAGCCACCAGGTCCCCCAGACAGATGAGCCACTCCCCACACCTGGTACCGGAATACCTGGTTTTCAGAAGCCCCCTCTCTCGGCCATGACCTCCTAGCAAATGGGGGTGCTGACCCCCGTCCCTGCCCCCTCCGAGGTCAGCACTTACTTGGGCATAGCTGCTGGCGGGCAGCTGCAGGAAGGACTGAGGTAGCAGGGGTGGGAGGCCGAGTACAGGAAGGGCAGGAAGGGGCTTTGGGGCCTGTGTTCTGGGATGCAGCCTTCAGTGATGGTGTCCGAGGAAGGGCCGCACCGGACAGCCTGCATGGCATGACGGATCAACGGGTACACAGCAGTGAGTGTGCTGCCCCTGGAGAGGCTGCCGCCTACAGTGGGAATGTTAATGAGGCTTCCTTCGGAGCTCAGCACAGAAGCAGGGGCACACTGCCCATCTCTGGAAATCCCCTGGGGGCCATCGTCTCCGGCCTGGGTCAGGAGAGCCGCCCAGACCCCAGGTTCATGGGCCTCCTGTTTTCTGGCCAGAATCCTGGACTTCCGTCGGGTGCCGCCTGTGGCTGGCAGGATGGTCAACATGACCAAGGAGATCAGGGACGTCACTAGAGACAAGAAGCTGTGGCGAACCTTCTTCATCTCCCCAGGTAACCGGACCGCAGGGAGCTTCCCACACACTTGGAGTCCCTGCCCTTTGCCTGAAGAAAAGGTCCTGTCTGCTTCTGCTGGCAGAAAAAATGCCTATGGGGGGCGGGGGGGGGGGGGGGGGGGGGGGGGGGGCGGGCAGGGGCGGCTCTGGGGCCCTTCTCTTTCTCGGTGTTCCAGACATGATAGGCTGGTGTGAGGTCTGCCTTTCCCAGTCTGTTGATAACCCCGTCCTCCAAGAGTGGTCTAGGACCCACCTCAGCACTGTCAACTCAGGACCAGAACTGGAGAGCCCGCCCATCTCCTACTGGGCCACAGTCGCCAGATACGGAGTCTGAACCTCACTGGGGCAAGGACAGCAGGGGTTTTGAGAATCGAGCCCAGTGTCTCTGGACCCCATCTCCAAGAGCATACACACTGTGGGATATCACAGTTCCTTTCATGTGACCCCCGCTCCCCAACCTGCCTTTGCACTGCCGTCATCTGCTGGACACAGAGCCTGTCCCCAGCAGCCCTCTCTTTGAAAAGGCAAAGGAAATTCATTTTCCAAAACTTCCAGCCTATTCTGGGGCCACTTTCAGCGGCTGCCCAGCCTAGGGAGACCTCTCTGAACTCCTCCCTGGGTTTAAAAACACCCCTGGAGTCTCATAGAGGCTGAGGGTCCGTGCAGCGCTCCTCCTGCTGCCTCTGCTCTGCCCGCTGGGAACTCCTGAGAGGCAGTACAGGGCACCCTGCGCACGAAAGCTACCACGTGGACTTGGGCCGCTGACCCATGGCACTGCTCCGAGGGGCTGTCAGACAGGGCCCTGGAGGACAGAGCCCTTCGGGAGCCTCGTGCAGGGTTGTGTCTGGTAACCTTTCTGCCTCCCAGGCTCCGGGGACCCACAGAGGCCCAGACAGTGAAAGACCTCTCAGAGCTGCTCAGGAGCAAGGCCTGGCATGTCCTTCCTCAAAACCTGCCTCTGAGAGCCGGTTCCCCTGGGGCCCCGGGCTGCCCTGCGGGAGTTGGCTCAGTAGTTTCCTAGGTTTCTAAGGGTTTGTCTGCTGAGAAAATAGGCTAAAAAGTGACCCCCGATCTGGCTCCGTGCCTCCAACGTGAGCACACTTGCCTAGGGCCCTGGTCCTCAGGAGATCACTGACCCGCCCAGAGTCTCCTGGCCAGAGCTCCCCACCTCTGGCATGGCTGGGGAATGAGGGCTGGGGACCTTTTGTTGTGATTGGGGTGAACATTTACCAAGCACACTAGTTTGCTATCCAAAACAGATCCCTAATTCACATACTACCGGCTCCATGGTGCCCTGGCCATACCCACAATGCACCAGCATTCTTTTCTCTTCCTCCGTGTTTCCGGTTTTCCCTCCTCACCCCTGCCTTCCCAGCTCTGCTTTAGGGGCAAAGTCTGCTGGGAATGCATTTAAAAAATAAAAGCTACTGAACATCAACCCTAGAATTTCTGTCAGCCAGATTCCTTTGAGGTAACAAGGGCGAGAGCCTGGTGGCACAGTGGTCAAGCGCTTGGTTACCAACCACAAGGATGTTGGCTCCGCCCAGTGGAGAATGATGTGGACTCGGTTTCTGGGCAGGTGACAATGAGCCTTGGAGAGCCTGCTGGCTCCCGGGGTCACTGTGCTTCAGAATCCACGTGACAGCCATGGGTTTGGGACTTTTGCAGGCAGGATGTGGGAAGACAGATGCTGGGTCCTGGTCTGGTCTGTCTCTCTGTGGCTGTGTGGTCCTGGCCCACTGGCCACCCTCTGCGGTTCTGTTTCCTTTCAAAGGCCCAGCCAAGGTCTAAACTGGGCTTTTGGGGGCCCTCCCCATGGCCATGGGAGAGGTTCTAGGCAGGCCCACGGTGCTGTCCCTGTAACCGGCCACCCCTTGTGCAGCCAACAACGTCTGCTTCTACGGTGAATGCTCCTATTACTGCTCCACGGAACATGCGCTGTGCGGGAAGCCGGACCAGATCGAAGGCTCGCTGGCCGCCTTCCTGCCCGACCTGTCGCTGGCCAAGAGGAAGACCTGGAGAAACCCCTGGCGACGCTCCTACCACAAGCGCAAGAAGGCTGAGTGAGTGGCACGATCAAGCGCGGGGGCAGGGGCAGGCAGAGCACGGAGGAGGGGGCCAATGACTCTGTGAGACTCCTATGCTGGGGAAGCCCTTCCCTGACTTGCCCCCCAGCTGGGGCGTCCTCCTCTGGACCTTGGACGCCTGCTCCCCTGAGTGGGTCACCCACCTGTCAGGGTGTGAACCTGTTTGGGCCTTGGAACAGTGGGACTGAAGCGAGGTCCCAGGCCAGAGTGTGGGCTGTGTCCAGAGCTGCTGGCCAGTCTGGGGAATGAGGAACTGGGGGGGGGGGGGGGGTGAGGCTCCTGTCCATGTGGCTCCTCTCAGCTGCAGATGGATTGTTGCTGTGGTTCTGAGCTCCTGGTGGCCAGCAGGGTGGCCCACAGTTTGGCCTGGGCCCCATCCCCCATGGAGCAGGTGGTAGAAGCCTCTGCTCACCCTGGCCCCACAGGTGGGAGGTGGACCCCGACTACTGTGAGGAGGTGAAGCAGACACCACCCTACGACAACCCCCACCGCATCTTGGACCTCATGGACATGACCATCTTTGACTTCCTCATGGGTACGCCCTGGACAAGCCTGACTGGTGGGGTCCCCACATCCCCAGGCTGTAGGGGGGGGGCAGGTGGAAGGGAGGTAGGTGCCTGTTGTGGCTGGGACAGAGACCCCAGGTCACATGGCCAGGGTGTGGAAGCTCCTCACTCCCCGGTGCCCTGCGTCCCAGGGAACATGGACCGTCACCACTATGAGACCTTCGAGAAGTTTGGGAATGAGACGTTCATCATCCATCTGGACAACGGCAGAGGGTGAGCAACCCTGGCCTCCTGAGTGCACTGGCCACCCAGCTAGCTGGGGACAGATGCCCCACCATCACCTGCCCTGTCCCAGCCTGTGCATTCTCTGAGTGCCCCCATACACGTGTCCTCTGTGTGCTCCTCACGTGTGCTCTGCATGTGCCTGCAGGTTTGGGAAGCACTCCCACGATGAACTCTCCATCCTGGTGCCCCTACAGCAGTGCTGCAGGTACGGACAACCTGGACACAAGCGTGGGGGGGGGGGGTCTGTCCTTCAGTGACTCTGCAGGGCAGCCCATCTCAGACCAGGGTCCTCTCTCAGTGTCCATTTCTCAGAGATGGCCACTTGGGCCCGAGGGGCTGCTGCCTTGGAGCAGGTCAGGGGGGACACTAAGGCCACCTGACACTCAGGGGAGCAGCAGACAGGGGCTCTCCTCTGAGGAACCCCATCCCCCAGGCAGGTAAGGGGTCAGTCTCCTCCACACACAGGTGTAGGCCCTCATAGGCCAACTGCTGAGGCGCCCCTCCCCACCCCCTGCAGAGACCTGATTCTGATTCCACCCCTTGATCAGGAGGCCCACCTACCTGTCCCTGTGGCCCTCCCCACCCCCTGCGGAGACCTGACTCCTTCCCTGCCTGCCCCAGGATCCGAAGGTCCACCTACCTGCGGCTACAGCTGCTGGCCAAGGAGGAGTACAAGTTGAGCCTGCTGATGGCCGAGTCCCTGCGCAGGGACCGAGTGGCGCCTGTGCTCTTCCCGCTGCACCTGGAGGCGCTGGACCGGCGGCTGCGCCTGGTGCTGCGGGCCGTGGGGGCCTGCGTGGACAAGAGCGGACTGCGCAGCGTGGTGGAGGACGACCTGGGCGCTGAGCGCCCCGCGGCCACCGCTGCCGCCCCCTCAGCCAGGTAGTGACCCGCCTCTGCGAGGGAGCCACCTGCCGTCGCCCGCCGCCGTCCCGGTGGCCCCAGGGCAACAGTCCTGCCAGCGACCCCCACCCTCCACGAATTCAGTGAATTCAGAGACAGCAGAGCCCGCGGGGACCGCCGAGCGGGCGCAGGCCTGGCACCCACGGACCTTGGTAGCGGCCGGTCCTCCCCCCCGCCTACCCCCCCACCTTTTGTAGAGCAGGAAGCCTTTCCGTACGATTTTGTATTTATAAGTGGTTATCTGTATCTAAGGGACGCGGCTACCGGCCACTGGTCTGTCCGGAGCGGGCGGGGCGCTGGGCCGGCAGCAGGGACGGCTGCTCTTCCTGGCTTGCTATCTCCGCGCAGACTGACGGACAGACTGACGGCGGGCACGTACCCGGGGCCTGGCCTGCACCCGGCGTGGACCGTGGGGGGTCAATAGGCCTGCGCTCTGCGGACGGACGTGCAATAAAGGTCCAGCCGCGTGCGCATTCAACTCCGTGCAGCCGCGGACGCCCTGCGCAGGGAGCCAGAGCCTGGAGCCTCCGCGGGGGTGGGGTGGGAAAGGGGGGGTGTTCCAGGACCAGGCACCCGCGGGCTGCGCTACGCCCTCAGCTTTCGGGAACCGGGAGGGCTTTGGGGGCAGAGGGAAGCTCCGTGACCCCTGGGCGGGACCTGCGCTGGGCACCTCATGGCCTCAGTGTTTACCCTGGGGCGGGACGGAAGGAAGGTGGGGCTGCTGACAGGAACTCCAACCACAGGGCTCTTCTCCACAGGGGTACAGGCCTGCCCCCCACCTCCGTGGGGACCAGAATCAGGGGCCCCACCAAGCCCAGGAAAATGTCTGCCATTGTGCTGCTCCTTTGGGGTCACAGTCCCTCCAGGGGGCAGAGGTGTTGGGCCCAGTCTCAGGTCCTCCACTGAGGGGATCCCTTTGGGGTGTGTGCAGCCACCTGGTTTGCTTTTCTGGGTGTCTGCTTGGTGGACACCTGCACCACATCTCTCTCTCTCTTTCTCTCTCTCTCTCTCTCTCTCTCTCACACACACACACACACACACACACACACACACCACCCCAGCCAAGCATCTCACCCCTCTACAGTGTCTTCCTGCTGGGTCCAGGCTCCACATGGTACCTTGTCTGCACAGTGTGTCCTTTCACAGATGGGCAGACTGAGGCTCAGAGAAGGGAGTCCACCATTACTCAGTGGACTGGAACAGCCTGTTTGTTGCCATGTCCCTGGAGGGGGCAGGGTCCCCCAGCCTCACCCCAGGCTCTAGGCAGGACCCCAGCTCAGAGCTTGCTGTACCAGTAGCTCAAGGGGTAAACCCACCCACACCCACTGAGGTGGATATCCACTCCTAGCAGTCCTTGATGCTGCCCCACAGGGGACCAATGTCGTGAGTCTTTCCAGTAACAGACCGCCTCCTTCCTCCCCCATGGAGGGGCAGGGGCATTTGAACAGTCCACCTTAGCTTCCAGACCACATAAGCATTGCACTCTGCGGGTGCCTTGAATGATAAAGTGCCCCCAAAGGTGTGCTGCTCTTCATCCCTGAGCACGTTCCCCACCGTTCCACGACCCACTCTGCCCAGGACAAGGGGCTCATCCAGCCTTTCCCACTGCTCAGGCTCCCCACGGCGCCCAGCCTCAGTCCTCCCCCACAGCACCCCTGCTCCGCTCTCCACTCTGCTCTCCACTGCCCCCCTTCTCCTCCAGCCCTGCCACTAGCTCCCTGCTGAGTGGTTGTGGTGATATGCTCGGTCCCCTATTTGCCAGCAATGGTGGTCCCATGTGGGCGCATGGAAGAGTCACCTGAAGGTGACAGGCCAGACATGTGCCCCCAAAGCTTCCCCACTGCCCAGGGGACGAGGATAGAGCCAAAGGCCCAGGAAACCACCTGCCAGGGGTCAGAGGTCAATCACTGCTCCCCAACCAAATGAGTCAGCTCGCTCTGCAGGAAGGTACTGACACCCCTGGGAGGTACTGAGAACCACTGGGAGTTACTAAACATCACTGGGAGATACTGAGCACCACTGGGAGATGCTGAGACCCTGGGGGATACTGAGCCACCCCTGAGAGGAGAGGCAAGTTGGCCGCATGAAGAACCAGTCCCCTAGTAGTTATGTGGACAGTGTCGGCAAGGCCTCAGCTGGGTCCCTGACCTCTGCACAAAGCAGTTACCATGGTGAGGGTGTCCAGAGTCCCTGCTTCCCAGCAGAGTGAAGTGACACTAGACGGCCGGCCAACACATGTGTGATCACAGCCTGGAGACATCAGGTGGCCTGTGAGGGTGGTTACTGTGGGCACACGAGCCTGGGCACAGGGCAACCACAGACTGGGACTCTGTTTCCACTGGGAAATAAAGTTCTGCAGGTTGAAGCACGGGGTGGGCTCAGGGAGGGGGTTGCACAGGGTACCCGGGAGGCTTGCATTCAGATGGGACCCAGGAGCTGGCTGGAGCTCTTCTGAGAGAGGGTCTTGTAGCAGGGCCTCTTCCAAACCTAACCAACTCCCTGCCAGAGCGTGGATGCTGACTCACGGCGACCCTGCAGGACAGGGCAGGGTGCCCTGGGAGTTTCCAAGACTGCAGCTCCTTACAGAAGAAGAGTGTCTGTCTCGCTCCCGAGAAGGCGCTGATGGATTTGAACTGCTGACTGTGTGTGACCGCTGCACCACCAGGGCTCCTGGGAAGGCTCGTAGAAGGGGAAGAATTATCTAAAGCTTAAAAATCAAAGGGTTTCCCATGGGTTGTGCACCAGATGGGATAAGGTACGTGCAGCGGGTCGGGGCTTCACCAAGATGGAGACTGAGGCCTTCCTGTCCTCAGTCAGGGAGTGAGTGGCATTTGGGGCACCTCAGCGCCACCAGACCCAGGGCAGGGGTGGGCAAGGGGCCTGAGGGCCCAGGAAGGGGAATGGAGACAAAAGACTCAGGATGGGGCGGGTGGGACCAGGTGGGGGACAAACCTCTTCCCCGCTGGATCATCCTGGCCAGAAGCCCGAGGTCCCTACCAGAGAGTGACCTCTCTGTCTCCCTTCCCAAGAGAGGCTGCAGCTGAACTGGAGGGGAGGACCTGTGGGTCAGGCTGGAGCTGCCTGCAGGGAGTCGTGATCCCTGGAACACTGGCCGGGGTGACGATGCCCACTGAATCCCTGACTGGGGAGGACCATACCTCTCAATCCACAAATTGAGGGTCATGGCACCCGTAAGCGCCCAGGTGAGTGGGCAGCGTGGTCAGGCTATCGGGGCACCGTGGCTATCCACCAGCCCCTGGCCAAAGTCCTCCCCATCCCCATTCCCCAGGTTTTGTGGCCTAAGGAAGGCCCAGTCCTTCCTGTCAGCAAGACAAGCCCAGGAGCTGTGTCCTGGTCACCAGCCAGGGTCAGGTCACAGCCAGGGGACACCTGCTCCCAGCTGAGCCCCTCTCGCCATCTAGTGGCCAAATGGAGAACAGCGGGAGCTTGGCTTTGGGACTCTTAGGCCACCTGACGTCAGCGCTGGACCGATGGCACCACCACCCGCCCCACCCCTGGGTCCCTCCTGCCCTCACAATACTTGCTAGGTCACAGCCACTGAGTCCATCCATCTCCCTGAGGGTCCTGCTCGTTTCCACGGACACCCCCACTTTACCAAGTGTGATGACCCGTGTGTCCGCCTGCCTCCGCATCCCTGCACTGAGGGAGGTGCATGCTGGAGGGACACTTGTCCTGGTCCTCTGGCCAGGTGGCCCCCTTCATCCTCATCCTTGACCTGGGTCCCGCTCCCCTTTGTCTTGGACCTGGAGCAGGGTCTCTCCCCCACCTCTTCATCCTGGTCCTCAGGCAGGGTCACCCACCCCATCCCATCCTGAAATGAGCCCAGGGTGACCGCTTGCCAAGAGGGGTTCTCCAGAAACTGACTGCATCTCAATCTTGGTGTCTTGGAGCCGCTCAGACACTCACTCATTGTGGAGTGCATGAGCGGGCACATAGAGTTTCCTTCTGGAAAAACCAGGCTGCCCCTGATTGTGAAGGGAGCTTGGTGTCCCTCGCACTATCACCCCAGGCTGGTGATAGTCCATCTGTCCACCTGCAGGAATCACATGTGGTGTCAGGCTGGGCATGCTCCTTGGGGACTTCACTAGTTGGTGGTGTTTGCAGAGGCTATGAGAGAACCCCAACTGCCCACTCCCCAGACCCCCTGCTGTGTTCTCTGAAGACCTGACATTTGAGACCTTCACAACCTTTGCTGATGAAGAGGTAAGGTGAGGAGTGGCTTGGGCATCCCTGCCCGCTCCCTCCCCCCCCCCCCCTTTCTCGCTGCCTTTCAGTTCCTTTGTCCCTATTCTGTTTCCTCTTTTTCCTGTCCTGGTTACCTCTTAGTTTGTTTGCTCACTGAGAGGCAAGTTAGGCACACCTAAGTATAGGTGTCAGGTCATATGGCCGAAGGGCAAATGTGGGCTCAGTGTGGCCTGGTTGTGAGAGTCTGGGCAGGTCCCTGCCTGTGTGAAGGCAGCGGAACCCCCACCTGGACTATAGGTGCCTGCACACAGGAGGAGTGGTAGCATTCCTCCCAGACAAGTGTTGTGGGCAGGACTGCATTCTGCAAGTTTCTGTTGAAGTCGGAACTCCTGGGACTTTGGAGTGGGACCTTGTTGGGAACAAGGTCTTTGAAGATGTTACTCGTTGGGTTAACAGGAGGCCACCCTGGAAGAGGATGGGTCCTGGTCCCAGCTAAGTGGTGCCCTCTGGAGGAGGAGGAACAGGAGGAAGAGAGGCAGGGAGGCATGAGGCAAGGGAGACATGAGAGTGGAGCGGAGCGGCAGTGGTGCAGCTGCAAGCCAAGGGACACACGGGGCCACCAGACAACAGAAGAGATGGGGCAGGGTCTCTCTGGCAGCACAGCGCCCCTTTCTCCCCACCCCCCACTGGTGCCTGCAGGGCTGATGGCACCCAGTGTGGAAACTGATATCACGGAATGATATATCATCAATATAGCAGTGAGTTTCTTAAATGCAGTATTTCTGAATTATGCAAACACTAACCAATCATTTGGTTACACATTTCTACACTACATTGCCACGTTGCTAGCTACATTATTAGTAATTTTCTTTCTCCATTTTTCCTTTCATTGCTACCTCATTCTTTAAAAGCCTACTGATAGGGTGTGGGGATTAACATAATTCCATGCCAACTTGATAAAAAAAACTGGAGGGGTGGAGTCTAGTCTGTCAATCAGGCCACAGCCTGATGATGCCTGCTGGTGGGTGTGGTCTTCTCATGAGGATTCTGGGTACCTCCTCTCTCTTTCTCTCTCTCTGTCTTCTCCTGCCTGTTGACAAGTCATGGGAGACTTGCTGAGCCCTGTAAAAGTCTTTCTCTATCTCTCTGCTTCACCTTCCTGTTGAGGAGCCCCATGCAGGGAACAGGAGAAGTCACGTGGAAACCCCTGCTAGTGCTGAGATGCTTCCATGGCCACTGGATCCACAAGATTTTTCACCCACCAGCCTGTGATCTTCCTGCATTCGATGTCATTGCATGTGTTATGGGCGTCTGAAGAGGAGTTTATAGACTGGTATCAGACCCATGGGCTAATATGGGACTTAGGAGCTTGATCTGGGCTGGGCTGGGCTGTCTGCTCAACAAACAATCACTCTTCCATACAGAGCTCTCCTGGATTTGTTTCTCCAGTCCACCCAGACCAATACACTGGGCTTCACTACAGCACTGTCGCTCTAGGCGGTGTCAGGTGCCAATGCAGGGACCCTGCACACAGAGCGAAATGCCACTTCATCCTTCCTGTCCCAGCCAAGCCTGGTACTGCGGCCTCTGTTTCACCCCGTGGCATCGAGGGCTGGCTTCTCTTCCCGGGCTTCTGCTTCACCAAGCATGATCGGTGTCTTTCTCCAAGGACCTGCCTGTCCCTTCTGCCTGCAGGCCAGAAGTATTGTCACTGAGGCATCAGTGACAACACCCTCACAGACAACCCCTGCCACCCCCCCACCCCCCTGCCAGGGTGGGCGGGACATTGCGAGTTAGCTCTTAGCATGGCGATTACTGATAGGTGTCAGGGGGGCTTGCCCAAAGTGTTCTTGTTGCTACAACTAGCAGAGGTTTCCTTATTTTTAAAACTAAGAACTGTGAAGGAAGGGCAGAGGGGAGGCAATGGGGTGGAGACACACTGATGGGGGCTGACGGGACCCCACTACTGATTGGGTCTGGTGAGACAGGCAGGGTGTTCTCCATCTGGGTGGACTAGAGAAACAAATTCATAAATATGCATATGTGTATAAGAAAGAATTTTATAGACAAGATCAATTGTATGCTGAAAAAATTTCAGCGCAGTCCAGATCAGGTCCATAAGTCTGATATTAGCCCAGAGGTCTGATACCAAGATATAAGTCCCTCTTCAGACTCCTGCAGCCATGCAATGATGCGGAGGGCAGGAAGAGCACAGACCAGTGGGTGGGCAGTCTTGTAGACCCAGAGCGGTGGAAGCACCTCAGAGCTGGCAGGGTCCCCACGTGGCTCCTGCAGCCCAGGGCTCTGGGAGTGAGCCTGTGTCCCGCCTCCAGTGAGCTGTTATCTCCTTAGCGCCTCCAAGTGAAGCCATCAAGCTGCACCTGACCGACAGGCTGAACTCCATCTCTTCACTCCTAACCCTCTCAAACTGACAACACATGCGGCAACTACCACAGGCAGTTTGACCACACTCAAGGCTCAAGCAAATTCACCTGTCCTCAAGCCGATGCCGGCCCCTGCAGGATGGGGGACGGCCCTGTGGGCTGTGAGACCATCACAGTGATCAGAGTAGGGTGTATCGCAAGTGGCCAGCCTCTGATACACACAACACGAGTTCAATAGGCAGTTGTACAGTGATAATTACTATTTATTATAATAAGGATAGAGAAGGCATGAGAGGGGCCTCCTACTCCCACCACCGGAGAGCAGTGATGCACACACACACACACACAAAAGCATGAGAGAGAGATAAACAATAAGAGTCAGACATATATCACTCAGGGTGCATGCTCACCTCTACCCCGCTTGATGGTCCACGTGGAGAGAGAGAGTGGAGGAAGGGATTACATGACGAGAGCAGGAGAGAGGAGAGAGGCAGGCAGGAGAGAGAGCCTCTATCCTATGTCTCATCCCCATATACTCTTGGAGCCAAGCCAGGCCCCCAATCACAGGCAAGGACATACGTCACAGGAAGGGGCCATGCCACATGCACACTGTAGGAAAGGGAGCTATTGGGGTTCCATGTGACAAGAGCAGACCCCAGACTCCTAGATGTGGCTAAACAGGTTAGGCCAGAGATCATTAACAGCAGCATGTGAATCCCCCACAGGCTTCAAAGGAAGGGAAGGAACCATCATCCTAGCAGCAGGGGAGTCAGCGCTGTTGTGAGACACACAAAGGCCTCAGATAACTGGGAACCACAGGGAAAACAGCTAACCCAACTTCCACATCAAGTGCTGGTCAACAGTTTGCTTAATATTTTGGAATATAACTGTGGAAAAGTCCTGTCTTCATCCCATAAGAGAGGTCTGTCTTTCTCCCGAGGAGCGGCTGGTGGTTTCAAACTGCAGACCTTACAGGGAACCACTACGTCTAGAATGTCTTTCTTTGAAGACCAAAATAAATACATAATGATTTTAAGAGAGTGAGAGAAGGCTCAGGGCCAGCCCTGCCGCGCAGACCTTGCAGACTTCTCCCTGTGAGCTCTAAGCTCTGGTCTGAGCAGCCTCCAAGGGAGGAAACATAACACCAAGCGAGTGACTCGGGTCCTGATGTGAAGACGTGCAAGTTTGCTTCAGACCAAAGCCATGGAGACCGTACAGACCAAGCAGCACTCACGCGGGCCTCTGATACCATCGCCCAGTGGAGCTGGGCTCCCCACATGGCCCCCCCCCCCCCCCCCCCCCCCCCCGAGACCACTGCACAGTCAGCTCTGACTGACGTCATCTCAGTGTCCAGCCACACGCCCTGCCAGGCATGTCTGTCACCAGAAGCTGCCAAATGTGTGGTCGGTCCTTGCAGCAGCCCGGAAAGCCTGGGCCGGACTCCTGCGCCTCAT
The DNA here is from genome assembly GCA_004026705.1 of Nesogale talazaci. Classification (NCBI taxonomy): domain Eukaryota; kingdom Metazoa; phylum Chordata; class Mammalia; order Afrosoricida; family Tenrecidae; genus Nesogale; species Nesogale talazaci. The sequence continues at coordinate 15,090 of PVJH01016994.1, forward strand.
TCTGCACTTCTGTGGAGATAACTGAGCTCTAAGGCATCCGTGTAGACACCTGTCTTGCACCCAGGCTGTGAGCTGCAGCCACTCCTGCTTAATTTGTCAACTCTGACCCATAGCAGTCTGAAAGGGCAGAGTGGGATGGCTTGACAAAGGCCTCGAAGCTGCCCTCCTAACAGAGGAGCCCCGTGCCAGAGGGAGTCACGAGTTGGGCCGCCAATCCACAGGTGGGCAGTTCGAACCCGCCGACTGCTCGTCAGGAGGAGGCTGAGGCTGTCTGCCCCCAGAAATCCACAGGGAGAACACCCCTCCTCTGGGGTCACTGGGAGTTGGTTGGCTCGTGCCGGTGAGCTTGGTCTGCAGTCAGACCGCCTCCTCTTTCTCCTGGGAAGCAGCTCAGGGCATGACCGCTGCGCCACCTGGCCTGAATGAGGGCCGTGCCGCATGTGGCCTCAAGCACTGGCTGGGTACAAAGGAGCAAGCCAGAAGTCTGGGACCCAGACGACCCAGAAGGCACTGCAGTGTGACGATGGAGGGGCCTGTGGCAAGGAATGGGCCACTGCTGGTGCCCCTCACTGCTCCACGGTGCCTCGACCCTCCACTGATGGACAGCCCACTTCCCCCACAGTCCCATCCACTGATGGACAGCCCACCTCCCCCACAGTCCCCTCCTCTGATGGACAGCCCACCTCCCCCACAGTCCCCTTCTCTGATGGACAGCCCATCTCCCCCACGGTCCCTCTCTACTGATGGACAGCCCACCTCCCCCACAGTCTCCTCCTCTGATGGCTGACATCAGGCTCCCAAGACCTTCACTCAGGCCAACAGCACCCAAAGCATCCAGCTGAAGGGTGGGGGGAGATCGTGGAGAGAGGAGGGGAGAGGCTGATGATGAGACTGTGAGGATCCTTGGAGAGCCCCAGTGCAGAGGCAGGCCCCCCCCACCAACCTGGGCTTCACTGCTACCTCTGCTGTGCTCATACAGACACCCCCAACACAGACACCCCCACACACACACACACATTCACACACGCCCACACAGATCCCACACACTCATACACACCACACATACACACACAGAGACCACACACAGAGACCCCATATATACACCCACGCTCACACACACCACACACACTCGCACATACTGCTGGGTGCTGGCATCAACTGGGCTAAAGTGGGCCTGGGCACCTCTGAACACCAACATCCCAAAGCCACTGTGACCGACATGACCTCCGGTCTGGATTCAGTTGTGTGATTCTGGAGGTGAGGACAGGCTGGGCCCACTGGGTGCACTGAGCCTCCACAACGGGTGCCCTGGATCACTTGTGACCGCAGACAGCCTGGCCATCGCAGTGCTGCTGGCTCTGCCTCCCAGGAAGAAGCTCTAGAAGAAAGCCCTTGTCTCAAGGGCCTTGGGCTCAGGGAGACACAGCAGGTCTGGCTGGAATTCGGCTGACCTTCAGAACTGCCTCTGGCGGAATGCCCACCTGGCTGCCCCAAAGTGGGGGCTCAGGACCCTTCCATCCTTTTTCCTTCTTGGGTCAGCGGCTGGGCTGGCTGTACAATCCCAGCGGCCTAGCCCATGGAGCTGGGGGTGAGGGTCACCAGGCAGGGGTCTGGGTCTGAGCAAGCGCAGTTCTGGGTAGTGTGCAACAAATCGGTCACAGGGAGGCCTGGGGGAAAGTGTGGGCACTCTCTCATGTGGGGACATTTCCTGTCCCTTGGGCCCCATCCCATGGGAGCCGCTTCCTGGGCCCCACAAACCCAACCTGTGCCCCCTCTGCTGCTCTGGGACGGGAATAGACTCAGGTCTGCTTTGCAGGCACTGCAGCTGCTCAAGGTGGAGGTCCAGCAAGAACTTGGGCACTGGGGAAGCCTCCAGGGCTAGGTCGGACCCAGAGACTCAGGGACCAGGGAGCTCAGGGAGGTGTCCCCCGGAGGGAGCTGCGAACCCCGCTAAGGGAGGCAGCCCCACCCACCCCTACCCGTGCAAGTGGGAGCCGCAGTGGAGGGGCCTCTCCGCAATGGAGGGGGCCACCCAGCGCGTGCCTCCCTCCTCCCGCAGGAGCCGGTCAGGGGTCACGGAGGACCCGCTGCTCTGCTCCCCGCCACCATCACCCCTCCCCGCGCCGCTGTCACTGGTGCTGGGGTCTCCTCCTCGAGACGGGATTGGATGCAGGAGCGCCGGGTGGGGCGGGCGGGGGACCCCAGAAGCCGGGTTCCTGGTTCTGGCTCCTGTGCGGAGCAGCCGAGGCGGCAGCCAGAGAAGTTCGCTCAGTGCGCACCAGCGGGCGGCGGCAGCGGGCGGCGGCGGCAGGATGTTCGACAGCTCCCAGTACCCCTACAACTGCTTCAACGACGCCGACGACTTCCCCGCCGGCCCTGAGGAGGAGAAGCGGCTCTCTCGACCCGCGTACAGGTGACTGCGGGCGGGCAGGCAGGCGGGGGTGGGGGGTGGGGCGGGGGGCGCGAGGGCGCTGCGGGACTCCGCGTGACCCTCCTCCCACCCTCGACCCTACCACCAGGGGTGGAGGAGACTGGCGGCGTGGTCTTCTCTCGGGAGGGATTGGCGAGAGCGCTCTGCATGTTCAGGGCTGGAGGGGAAGTGCGCCTCACTTTCCCACGCCCAGGAAGGCAGTTGTGGGGTACCCGGTGCCACACGTCGAACAGGACGGGGCAGGGGGCGCCGGGCGAGGGCCCCTCCCGACGGCTGGGGCCTGTCCACAGCTATATCGCGCTCATCGCGATGGCCATCCAGCAGAGCCCTGAGGGACGCGTGACCCTCTCGGGCATCTACGACTTCATCACGCGCCAGTTCCCCTACTACCGCGCCAACCAGCGCGCCTGGCAGAACTCCATCCGCCACAACCTGTCACTCAACAGCTGCTTCATCAAGGTGAGCCCCAATCCTAGGGGGAGGGGCGAGAGCAGAGGGCCTCGGGTGTCCCGGCCGTGACCTCTGAACTGAGCCCCCAGCCAGGTCCCACCCCTGGGGGGCGGATGCGGGTACCCCGATGCCCCCGCTGCGGGCCCCCTGGACACACTGGGAGCCAAGGGGCGTGCACGAGTGGGCGACGGTGGCGCTGGGGGAGCGCCTGCGCTGACCTCATGCCGCGTCCCCAGGTGCCCCGGGCCGAGGGCCACGAGAAGGGCAAGGGCAACTACTGGACGTTCGCTGGCGGCTGTGAGTCGCTGCTCGACCTCTTTGAGAACGGGAACTACCGGCGGCGGCGCCGGCGCCGCGGCCCCAAGCGGGGCTCCCGAGAGGAGGGTCTCAAAGCATCGGGCGCGGGCGGCGCGGGGGCACCCCGAGGCCCGCTCCAGTCCACCGCGGACGCCCCCAGGTCTCCAGCCCTGGCCCACCCCACTGAGCCCCAGACTCCTGCGGGCTCGGCCACGCTGGGGAAGGCCGACCAAAGGGACATCAAATTCAGCATCGACTACATCCTCTCCTCCCCAGGACCTGGCTCACCCCACCCCACACAGGCCAGCAAACGCCCCCGGCTGCAGTGGGAGCAGAGCAGCCTCGGTTTCTGGGCAATGTGAGGTGATGGTCGGCCGGTTCCAGTAGCATGGGACCATCTTCTGGGCAGGACCTTAGTGGAAGGTTCTGGCAACCATCCCTGCCCAAGTCACGCTGTGCAGATGGCAGATCCTGCATATTTCTTGGGACTCCGCATTTTGACCAGCTCTGGGTGGAAGGTGCCCCATCTCCGACAGTCACTGTGCTGCTGTGCTGTCAACACCCTGCCAAAAAGCCCCGATGTACTCCAGACTCATTTCTGGGGCAGTGTAATCCAGCAGGCCGGCTCCAAAGAGGAGATCCACCTGCCCACTGCATGGAGTGCGTTTCCCGTCTGCAGAGACAGCTCACCCTGGGGTCCCTGCAGAATCTGCCCACCGCCTAGGAGCTGAAGGGCATCTTCTCCATCAAAAAGTGTGATTGTGATGTGGACGCCTTGCTAGTCCCCGGTGACCCCTGGACGAGGCTGGGTGTGGTTGTTTCCGTGAGAGCTGTAAACAAATACAGCCAGTGCTGTCACCAGATTCACTGTATGGTGGTTTAAGTGTTTGTGCACTTTCTGTGTGTCTTGATTTGCTTTTTCACCCACAGAGAAAGAGTGGACAGAGGGACGCAGGGAGGGTGATGCCAGGGCTTGGGATCATGTTGGGGGAGCAAGCACCCCACTCTGGGGTCTCCCTAAGCAGTCAGGTGAAGCCCCTTCTCCCAGATTCCATTCTGCCCTGGGAAGGGAGTTAGCTGGACACTTTCCTGGTGCAGTGTGAGGCGCACACATGGAGACAGGAGGGAGGCCTGGGGCTTGCGCTCCTGAAAATCCACATGGTTTAATGATGCCATGGAGCAGGCATGGTTCTCAAAATTGGGCACCGTGGGACCATCTGACCAGCCTGATCCTTCCCACCAGCCCATTTGCCCAGTCGGGGCTCTCTGAGACCACCTGAGCGCTGGCCTCGTTATAGCGAACCTGCTCCACTTGGGTCCTTCTGTAGATAGCAGGAAAGAACTACACGCAGGGCTGGGAAGTGTATCCCTGTGTCTTGCCAGGGGGTGGGGGGGGGGGAATGACAGGCTGAGGAGGGAGACCCGAGTCTCGTCAAACCCAGGGAGACTAGCGTTGTTTCTGGTCACAAGCGCTGTGAAGTTTCCTGGGCTGCTGCCCCCCTCGATTCATGTGTCCTGGCCAGAGAATATCAAGAGGTTCCTTTCTTGGCTTGGGGAAGAGGAAAGAGCCTCTTCGTTGGAACTCTGACCATCGGGTTCAGGTATGCTGACCGTGAACTTAGGGGCAACCTGCGCCTTTCGGAGCTGTCTGCCCCTCCTGCACCCCTGAGAGCTGGGGGGGGGGGTTCACCTGGAGCCCAAGTCACAGGTTAGTGGCCAGGAGCAGGCAGACCTCACTCAGCCCTGGCGTGGTTCCAAATGGTCCCTAACCTCCCTGTGCTAGGACCTCTCCAGGCCATCTGAAGCACCCAGTGCATGCACATGGGCGTGTCTGTGTGGCCTGGCCCTGGACCCCTGGTCATCCTTGCTACAGAAAATGTCCAGTGACACTGGTCCAATTTCAAAGGTGGGACCATGCATGTACCTGTATCCGTACAGTAGCCCAAAATGTGCTATCATCCACGGAGCAAGAGGAACATCTGTGTTACTGTGGGGCCCTCCCTGCTCTGCTGCTATGCTGTGACCTCCTTGGCAGGACCCTCCGCCCTAAATAGGACCCTCTGGAGGACTTGGCGGCAGTGTGAGCCCCAGAGCTGTTCATGGGAAGGTGGGTGGTTCAACCACCAGTCTGTGTGCTCGAGAGATGAGGGGTCTGCTCCAGGAAAGAGTTGCAGCCACAGGACAGCCCTGCCCTGTCCCCAGGCTGTGAAACGGTTCTCCGGGACATTCTATGGAGGTCAGGGCCTTGGAGCAGGTGCTTACAGCCAGAGCCAGAGGTGGGCTAGGCGGCACCTGCTGTTCTGTCTGCCTGTCTGTCTGCTCTGAGGCAAGGTGGGGCACGGCGTGTGTTTTGCAGAGGCCATCAATCATGGGTGTCAACGCGGAGGGACATTTTCCATTTGCCCGGCGTGCACCGCCCCGCAACGCTGGGAAGGGCCCCCAGCTCGGAATGAGTGGCATTTAATACCGACGACATAACAGGGTGTGGGTCGGCTGTGACCTATTCAAATGCCGCCGCCATTACTCGGAGCAGGACGCAGTTATAATTAAATAGCGCGTGCCGCTCTTGCAAATCTCTGATTGATCATCGATATGTACATTACCGCCGCGTTACCCCGGAGCAGGAGGCTGCGCGCTCCGCTACGGATCACCGGGTTTCCATTAGCGCAGGGAGGTGGGGTGTGCAGCCGGGGAGGGGCCGCGCTCCCAGGGCCCAGCCAAGTTCCCTGAGCCTGAAGTTCCTGTGCCCCGCCACCTCGACGTCCAGCACATCCCTCCCCGAGTGGCCAGGCTCAGGGGCCCCGCAGCAGGGAGGGGTGGCCCCAGAGATTCCAGAAAAGGGAGAGAGGGCAAGTGGAGAGACAGAGTCAGAGACAGAGTCAGTGTCCATCTGGCCTCCCTTCCCGCCTCCAACTGATCCAGTCCTGGGAGCACACACCTGGCCTCAGGTAGCTCTGACAAGATTGCAGTCCAGCCAGGCTCACTGGCCACTGCTACTTTGTACCAGCCCTTCACTCCAGGGTCCCTCTTCCATTGACTGGCATGACTGCCCGGCCATCCTTCGTGCACATTCTCAGCCCAGGGTCAGGCGTGGCCCACGGCTGTGAGCAAAGGGGCCGTCCATGCAGGTGGACTCCATGCCCTGTCCACCACAGTGAGGGACTCGAGTCTGCTCGGGTACAAAGGGAGCTGCTGCTGGACAGGTTCCCTGGGGCCTTCCCAGATGGGATTACAGGAAGCGGCATTCCAGGTGGTGGGACCCCTGAGACGCGTGGAAAGCAGACCAGAAAGGGGGGTGGGACGTACGATTCCACTGGCTACTTTATCTTTGCGGTGGATTCCCCTGCTTTGTCCTGGTGTCCCTTCTGGCCTGCAGGGACAGCAGGATGGTCCCTGATCTTAGCTGATGGGACCTCTGGGGCCAGCTGGATTTGTGGCGTGCTGGTGTCCAGACCCAAGCACAGAAGCCAGGCTGTGTGCAGGCCTGGGCAGGTGGCAGGGGTGGGTGAGGGTCTTCAGGACCCCCAGCCCCCTCAGGGCTGCCATGTGTCGGCATGGCTCAGCAGCATGGAGCAGTGTTCCTCAGAGGCGGACTGCAGAGTTGAAAGGGGCAGGACGAGACAGTCCCCTCCTACACACTGGCCCTGATTCAGCTCCCCACCTCCAGAGCTTCTAGGGCATGAGTTTGTGGTTGCAACCCTACCCCACCCCCACCCCAGTGCCAAGCCCCTTGTTCAGTTCTTGGGATATAGAGACACTGCCTTGTCTGCTGTGGGCTGCCTGGGCTGGTCTGTGACTTCCCCCCACACACCACACACACACACACACACACACACCTCAGCCTCACTCGGCCCTGGGTCTCTGCGGGAGAAAGGATAGACCCTGGGACAGAAGGGCTGTGCATTTCTGTGGTGCGGGGAGCCCCTGAGATGTCCCCCTCCCAGAGTGATATCAACAGGAGATAGACAGCTGTCCCAGGGCACTGCCAACCTCTCAAAGCCGCAGGCAGCAGCAGGCAGGCTGTGGGCACAGGAGGTGCTCCCTGGGGGGCCGCACATTTTCCTTTTACATCTATTGCACTGCTGGGTTCTTCATCCAGTCCCCCTGCTCCCAAGGCCCTTGGCTTGGGGGACCTTGGGGCTGAGGGATTCTTGGGGTGCAGAGCTGGTGAGGGTAATGGCTCCAGTCATGCCCACCCCAGGGCCGGGCTGTGATCCCTTGAAAGTCCTGTGGGTCCAGGCCCCTTCAGGGCTCAGCTGGGCACTGAGGCTCCAGGATTGGCTGTGCAGACTCTACGACAGGTCAGACCCCTCCCTCCTCTCACTGAGCAGACGGACAGCAAGCAGTGGGGCCGCAGGGCTCACAGCCGCTGATGCTGACTCCCCCAGACATACAGCCCATATGCAGCCACACATCGCCCCAATGTACAGTCACACTTTGCCCCCAATTATACAGCCAGTTCTATTCCCCATTCTCCAATACACAGATGGACCCAGAGACAAACTGAGAGACACTAAAGTCAGGTCCCAAGCCCCCTGGGCCATTCTGCGCCTCTGCCCTCCTACCTGGCAGGGCCACTGACCCTGCTGTCCAGTCTGAGACCCAGGACCTTGCTGTTGACCACCGGTGCTGCCCTCTGAGGGAAGACTTGGAAGCCACTGCAGGGTTCTCTGGCCCCACAGCTGACTGGAAGTTGGGCCCAGTCTAGCTGTGGATCCCACCCTGTTGAGTAGGCTTTGGGGTGTCTCCCAGCATGTGGCACAGGAAGGGCTGTCTCCTCCACCCCTGGAGGTGGGATGGGAGCAGGGTGGAGGAGAGCCAGGATTCCAAGAAGTGGGGAGGAATCCCCTCTTGGGAGGCCCATAATGAGGCCCAGGGTCTCCTCTCCCTGCTCTTCCCAGCGTGACCTCGGGGCTCCTCAGACAGGACAGGCATTTCTCTTTGGGCGCCCTCGTGAAACCTTATGGAGTTCGGAGCTTGTGGGGGGAACTGGGGGCATCAGCAACCTCAGATGGCATGGGCAGAACTGGGAGCAGGGCGCGGGGACACCAGAGCCTTGGCTGATGAAACATGACAGAGGTGAGTGCCTGAGGGTAGCAAGGTGGAAGATGAGTTGATCTGGATTTCTAGAAGAGGGTAAACCCAACCAGGGCTTATTGACAGGAACACATGGATACAGATTTATTGATGAAGATTTATCAATTAGGGTTTATTGGTGAGGATATATGGTCATCCACTCTCATGAGTGTATTCACAGGGACTTATTGGTGAGGCCACTGCTCTGCAGTAACTTGATTGCAGCAAAAATGTGACCAGGGCAGGCTTGATGACCCCTGGGCTCCCCCCCACCAGAACATGGTGTTAGGGTATCCTAGTATGTGTGTGTGTGGGGGGGGGGGGCATCTCTTGGAAGTAGCTGGGCAGAACTGCTCTCTGAGCTGGAGGTCAAAGTGGGCCCTGAGGTCAGCCCCGATGGGTCATGCATCTGGACGGCAGGGATAGCTCTCCCAGGGTGGACACCCCGATTCTGTACTTGGTCTCCTCTGAATGGCTGGCACCCTACCCCCCACACCTGGTCTCCCGGTGAGCTCCACATGACCCCAGGCAGAAAGCGGGTGCCGTCTACCCTACCTGCAATGTGATTCTGCTATTCAGCCAAATTAGCAATCCATAAACATTTGCAAAAATTACATGTTTTCACCCCGTTAAAAATGCCAAGTGCCTGTTATGAAAATGCCCCTCGTTCTGCGCAGCAAGCTCGGGGGCCCGGCGCTGTCGCCAGTTACAAATTAACAGGCTCGCCGGTCTCGTCTGCAATCACATTTCCACCAGCTTTAGGCAACCCTGACCTAGTACAGTGGGCTCGCTCGGCTGAGGCCGCAGCCTGAGAGTCCTGCTCCACCAGGAGGTCATGCAGCACCCATGCTCCAGGCCCCTGCCATCCCGCAGCCTCGGCAGAGCTCAGTGCCCAGTGCCTGATCTGGCGGCCAGCCAGCACACACCACCCTTACCTGTTTATGGCGAGCACTTTCCGTCTACGCCCTGCCCACTCTGCTCACACCCTGCCTCCTGCAGGGCCCTGCCGAGCTCCCTACCCATCCCACATCTCCTCTTCTCCCTCCGAGAGCGAGGCCTGCTCACCTCATAGCCCTGAGCCTGGACCACGAAGAGGAGCCCGCTGAGAGCAGCCCTCCTGGGCATGGCGGCTGGGCCACAGCTTCCAGGCGGCTAGCAGCAATCGGGGGACTGGGCGCCACTGTGGAAGGAACCATGGCATCGAGTGGTCAGGGCCCTGGGCTGAGAAGGTGATGGACCCCAAGGGCAGCCAGGTGTGTGCAGGGGGGCTACGTGTGAGTGTCGAGGTGTGATGCCAAGCATGTGCACCCATGGGTGTCAGAGTGTGGGTGTCTGTCGAGTGTACACGTGGCCCGACTGTGTGACTGCAGGAGGCGTGTGCACCAGTGTGAGGACCCTGTAGCATTTCTGTACCCTGACCGATGCCTGGCAGCACAGTCCCAACCCCACTCTCACAAACATGCCCTGGTGGCCAGTGGCTGGCGCTTGAAGGAAAATGAGTGTAAGAAACAGGGCCACCTAAAGGCCCTCCCGGCACCTCCAGAGTCCGTGCAGTGGGGGACGAGGTTAGGCTGGGTCCCCAGAAATCCAGGGTGGGCTGGTGGAAGAAAAGCTGGTGGGCAGGCCTCAGTGCGCCTGGTAGAGCAATGAGGGGGCCAGGCGGGAAAGGTGGCACATTAATCAAAGGAAATGTCAAGTGCCTTTGCTGATGGAACGGTGATGGGGTGGGCACCGCGCTGGTCTTTGTGCTCAGGGAGTCATGCCTCTGAGCTGGCAAGGGTCCTAGTGCAGACTGCCCACCCACCTCTGCTCGGACACGCCCCCAAACGTGACAGCTTAGAGACTGGCCTCTCTGGGGCATCTGGACCACATGAGCTGGCCAAGTGTCCTCAGAGGGCACCCAGGAGCAAGGAGGGCCTCTCAGGACAGCCATCCAGCTCTGCCCATTACCAGTCCCCTGGGGTGGGCTTCCCAGGCCACTGCTGGACCAAGACCTCCCCTTGAGGCATGCTTCTCCATGGCTTCCAGGTCCCCGCCCCTCCATCCCGACCTCTGCTCTTTGGGGCTGTCTGAGTTCTCCGGCTGCACGCGGGCACCTCGGAGCAAGACTAGGACTCCCGTCAGGCAGCCCATGCCCACGCCCCCGAGCACGCAGCCTGCAGGTGCTCAGGCCTCGCGCCCAGCGTAGCTGTGGGCACAGAGCCTACACATCACATGCTGGCGCGGCTGTGCAGCCCTGGTGCGCGTCTCTCACTGCCAAAAGGACAGTGGTACAGTGTTTACAAGGAGATGGGGTTGGGGTGCGGGCGGACACGTTTGGACACAGGGAGGGCTGGCCCTAAGTGATGCCACTGAAGAATCCACAGGGAAATCGGCCCAAATGGCAGCTGTTGGGTTACAGATGGTAACAACTTAGCGCTGCTAGAAATCTGGGTGGTGGCTGAAGAGGGGTGTCTGCGGTGGGCCCGTGGATACCTTCTATGATCTGAGTTCTGACTAAGGGATGTCTGGGAAAGGGGGCGGGGCCACGGATCCCCTCTACCGTCTGAGTTCTGACTGCGCAGGTGGTTCCCACTGGTGAGCATGTATCCACGTAGGAAGCGTGAGCTTTTAAGGACACATAGGGTCATGCATTGAAAGTGTTTACAAGGCAAGGATCTGTACTGGGGACGTGCTTGCAGGTAAGGCCCTGGTGGCACTGCGGATAAGCATGCGGCTGCTGACGGACAGGTCAGCGGCCCTGACCCATGGACTCTGCTCCCGCAGCTGTCCGCTGAGGGCCGGGGGCATCTTGCCCGACTGCTGGGTCAGAGCAACAGATCTCCTTGGCTGCCACAGGGGCACTGCTGTCCAGAACGGCCCGCGGCGCCCGGCTCCCCTGGCAGCATGCCCCACAGCTGGAAAGCTCCTTAGGAGCTATACCTCAGAGAGAGAGAGACAGACAGACAGACAGACTGTTCTTTTGGCAGCCGGGGGAATCATCATGTCCATCAGCAGCCCTACAACCCAAAGGCATCTGTCCCCTCCTCCCTGCTCTCCTTACCCAACGGCGAGCATAGGAAGTGCCAGACTCCAGGACACTTATTTTCATCCCTACCAAGTCCGGGAGGGGCGCCAGGGTTGACTCCTTCCATCTTGCTGCCCTGATCTCCCAACAAGGGTGTCCTTGGGGCAGAAACACATAAGGAACCGGATGAGGATCATATCCTTGAACTTACCACAGGGGGGTCTGGAAAGCTGGTGTTCCACAGTAGGAAAGCCTCCACTTGGGTAAGTTAGGGGGAAAGCCCAAGTACATGATCCTGCTTTAAATGTCTTTCCCACAGATCCTCCTCTGAGCAGCTGTGCTGCCTTAAAGTGAGTGGACGATATCTCTCTACAGAGGCAGACACGACCCTTTTGTTCTCTCTTCCCACTGTGTCACCCAACCCACCTCGTCTTCCCCTCCCCCCATGTAGATATGAGGTTTCCTCACCTGAGAGCTCAGGGACCTGAATGTAGATGCCACCCCCTGTGAGGCCCGGCACTACTGAACATGCGTGTCTTATGGAGAGAGTAAAGGTTCGCTCTCGCTTCTCCCAGAGGAGCCGAGGTGAGCCTGCTGCCAGGAAATGCATTCTTCTCTCTCTCCGGCCTTTAACACCCTCTCTGACGTTACTAGAATCTCTGTGTGTCATCACTGTACCTTCGCGCATCCTGGCCCTGCGGCTGTCGGGGCCTGGTCCCCTCTGACACAAGGGCCCCCATCTCATGGTGCTCACCACAGGCTCCCGGCAGCCCCTGGAGAAGGAAGTCATGGTTGGTCCCGTGGAGGGCCAGTGGGCAAGAGGAAGGCCCTCAGTGGCTTCTGCGTCATGGTTGTGAGAGTGGTGTGGGACCGGGCAGGGTGGCCTGCCATCGTGGGCAGGGTTGCTGTGAGTCAGAGCCAGACAGCGCAGCATCTGATTTCAGCCACTCTGACACCTCAGGCCCAGTCTCTCCGGAGCCTCCTGGGGAGAGTGCTGCACAGGAAGAGGGCAGGCTGCCCTGGACTGGGGTCCCCTTCCATGGTCTTGGTGGAAGCACACAGCAGAGAAGACGTGGACTTGAAGTCCTGCCGATGGAGGACAGGGTGGTCCTGGTGACCAACTGAGCACAGGAGGGAGGATGGAACCAGCACCTCCCCCCTCCCCGGGCCTTCTCGGTACCCCTGTGATGTGGGGTCAAAGTGCAAGCCCTTCATACGGTGTCGCTAAACAGGAGCGTCTCCTGGAGCAAGTCTGGGTGCTGCTGCTGGAGTTTCCAACCTCAGAGAGGAAAGCATGCACAGGACATGCTCAGGGGTGGGGGTGGGGTAGGGGTCAAGCAGGGCCCCATGACCAGGAAGAAAGGACAGTTCGGGCTGGACACTTCCTTCCTCAGTGCATCATTGGCTCCCACCTGGGAAGAAGGTGTGTGGGCCGCTGCGGGGCGGAGCCTCCTGCATTGGCTTTGTCCCTGGGTCAGGGGTGTGGTTTGCAGGTCCTAGGCCCTCTATCAATTCTCTGTCTGCTGGTTTTGTTTTTAGAAGGGGGGGGAGGGGTCTTTGGTGTAAGATTGGAAAATAATTATCATTTACCAAGAGGTCACGAGGGTGGGAGGGGGGAGAGAGGGGAAAAGAGGAGCTGATACCAAGGGCTCAGTAGAAAGTAAATGTCTAAAAAAGAATACTGGCAACATATGCAAAGCTGGCTAGATACAACTGATGTATGGATCGTTATGAGTTGTAAATGTACCCTATAAAATGATCTTTTAATTAAAAGAAGAAAGACGGAAAGAAAGACCTCCAGCTGTCACTTTGTAGTCTCTACTGCTCCCCAGGTTCCAGCCAGCGTTGGCTTCGAGCACCTCAGGCGGCACCCACACCACATCAGCCTCACTGCAAAGCCACCTTTGCAGACACCAGGATGGCCGCGCTCACTTTCTCTCCATGAATGCCGGCCCTTCTCCCTTTTAGAAAGCTTTTGATACACGTCTCTCTCTTTATCTTAAAAGTGAGCTTCTTCCCCACCACATATAGTGGGAGCTTATTTTAAAAAAACACACAACTACCCTGCCCTTGGTAACCCCCGCAGCCCCACCACGCCTCCCTGCCTAATATCAAGAGAGATGCACTTAAGAAAGGGCCTACACCATTGTCAGCATCACAAAGCTTCAGCTCTCGGTGGGAGGGTGGAGGGGAGCTGTCTTGGAGGCAGAGGTTTTCCAGGATTGGAACCCACTAGCGATCCCGGGGAGACGGGACGCTCCCTGCTTTCCTAACCTCTCTCAGCCTCGGAGGCGGGAAGGGCCGGACGGGCTCAGACCCACGGGTCACTGCATAGGAACCCAGCAACGGGCAGTGGCCTGGTGGACGGGGTCTGCGGGATCCAGAGCTGAAGTTTCTCCCTGGTTTGCGCACCTGCCCCCGCCACAGTTGCTTTGGTTGCGGCACAGCTCCTTCTTGGGAGGAGCTCAGGAGGCGGGCTGCTGCCCTCCCAGCCTCAGTGTCCCCACCTTGGTGGAGGGGAATGGGCTCAGGGCACGCAAGACCTCCCTGGCGCTTCTTCTGGAGGGGAAGCTGAGCTCGGCCTGGCTTTGGAGGCGGCTCAGGAGGCACTAGGGCGGGGGCGGGGCGGGCAGGTGTACGGCCTGGTGCTGTCACCAGGTGGCAGCAGAACGTCGGGGATTGTGGGCCTCACTGCCAAGACGCGCCCAGTTCCGCCCCGGCCGACCCTGGCCACGCCCAGGCGTCCCTGGGAGGATTGGTCAGAGGTTTTGAAGCAGTGCTCCTGGGCACCCCGTGGAGCCTGGCGTTTGAGAAGCTGTGTGAAACTGCTTCCGCCCCTCAGGTGGCTCCTCCCCACCCCCTCAGTGGACAGAACAACGCCAGCCCTCTGGCCCAGATGACTGGGAGGCCCTGTCTGGGAAATGGCAATGCAGGTGGTACTTTGACCCTGAGCGAAGGGGACACAGGGAGAGCCCTCTGGCTGCAGAGGGGTGCGCACAGGTGCATTCAACATCAGCCACTCACACTATATTAAGAACGAGAGAGAGAGAGAGAGAGAGAGAGAGAGAGAGTGTGTGTGTGTGTGTGCGTGTACGCACTCTGTGGTGCTGGGATCACACCACCTTCAGGTGTGTGCTTCCGGAGGTGAGGTCTCCTGTGTGCAGAAGGAGGTACAGGGCAGAGTTTGCAGCCACACGAGCAATCCGGAGAGACGGCACCCACTCTGTGAGCACGAGGGGTCTCTGACTTTGGAACGAGGCTGACACGGCTGTGGGTAGAGACAGGAACAAGTGGATTTTGTGAGGGCATCAGTCAGCCGCTAGACCAAACCACCCCTGAGGCCCACCCACCCTCTCTTGGGGAGGCCCTGTGGGTCCCTCTTGGTTCTGATGGTGAGTTGGCTTGGGTGTTTCGGCGCCCCACCCCACCCCCTCCGCCGTGTGTCCCAGGTCATTCACCATGTTTGCACTGCCCACCCCGGGCTTGGCCTCCAGCCCCAATACAGCTGCTCCTTGGCAACACCCTCTCCCCAGCAGCCTGTGCTCTCTGGTGCTGCGTGGTCCAGGGTGGTCGTGCGCACGATCCCTCGGAGGCGTTCATCCTGCGGCAGACCCTGGCCAACAGTGGCCTTTTATGCATCACCACTAACCCGGACAAGCCCACAGCCTCACGTGAGACGGCTGCCTTCTGTACCAGAACCGCACCAAGGCGGTGGCCGCCTCTGCCAGGGACCTCGCATCACTGAGGGGGTCGGATCAAAGCCGCCGCCTCTGAGTGTGCCCACACCCGGGGTGTCTGGTGGGAGGTGAGGCCATGGCAGCCCCAGAGCAGGCTCTGACAGCTCCCTCATGGCGGTCATCAGTGAGTAGCGCCCCAGGGACTCCCTCACAGGACTCACTGCGGGGGCGGCCCAGCTCGTGGTGCTCCTCACTCTCAGCCAGATCCTCCCCGGCCTCTGCAAGTTCCGGCAGCAGCTGCCAGGACGCCACAACGCACACGGCCCCTGGCCACCCACAGGGCAGAGCGGGGGGTGGGAGGGTGCCCAGGGGGTTTCCACTCCATCAGCCTCCCCTGGAGCAGTAGCAGGAGGGTGTTTATGCCCCATGTCATGAGGGCAGGCCATCCTGCAACCGCACGGCTTGGGAATAAGCTGGGACTTGGGGACGAGGGGAGGGCAGAAGTCCCTGACGAAAGCCCGGGTTCTCCACGTGTTAGGAGCAGCACGTGAGGTGTCTACCTCGTGAGGGACACACTAGACCCGGTGTCCCCCAGAGCAAGCAGGGGGACTCTAGAGGGCTCTGCCCCAGAATGCACTGGTTCTCCAGCACCCCCAGCCACCATCTGATTCCCTCAGGTTCCTCTTCCGAGCCTCACACTCCAGGGCCTGGCCTTGGCCATTCTCCTGCCCCTGGCGCCATCTGCTTGGACCAAATTAAAACCTGGGGTCTGCCCCATCTCCCTGCGAGCCCTAGGACCCAGACCTGTGGCTAGTCCAGGGCCACCCACCTCTCCATCCTTCAGCTGGGGCAGGGCCTCAAGGCCTCAGCTTCCGCATCCGTGGCTCAGGGTGTTCGCATGCCGGGCTGACTTACAGGGCACAGCCATGGCCTTGAGCACAGCACTGGTCTGAGGTCAGAAACTCAGGCCAGGACTGGGGAGCGGGCACTGGCTGCTCTCTGCTGCTCTCGGCACCCCGAGGGGAAGGCCCAGTGCCCTCCGGGAGATGGCATTCCCTAGCTGTCCCATTCACCCCACGGATGCATCTGTGTATGAAGTGAGGTGTGTGTGTGTGGGGGGGGGAGCACTGAAGGAAGCATGTAGAAAATTCCATGTTCTTATTTTTTCCATCTTTCCAGGAACGCCTGAAACCGCTTGTGTGTGTGCATGTGCATATGTGTAGCACACATGTGACTACGTGTGTGTGAGTACACACATGTGTGCACAGGAAGAGCGTGCTTCCCTGGCTTCCTGTCTGTTGCGCATGGAACCCCTCCATCTTTACAAGCAGGCATGTCGTGTGCTGTCTCTGTCACTCTCACGGCGGTTCAAGCTTTCCACCCTGCATTGCACATGTGAACACCTTGTCCGTCCGTCCATCTGTCACACACCCGGGCAGGTGGCAGATGTGAGCGTGACTCTCCTGCCTTGGGAAACCAGGTGAATGTGGCTCCCAGGGTCTGCCCCTGGGCACGTCTGAGGTGCCCAGGGTTCCTGGAAATTCTCTGACTCGCTGCCTTGTCCACTGAGGAGCTTTCTGGAGCGTCCACGTCTGTGTGTGGGTGTCTGAGCACGTGCGGGGGCGTGTCTGTGGTTGCCTCCTCTCTCCACGGGCCATCGTGTGTGTGTCAGGAGCCGTCACATCTGCTCTGGCCCGCAGCAGCCCCATGTCCGGCGGCAGGAAGCACAGCCTGGTCTGCGCCCCGCCCTGCACGGTGTCTGCGAGCACAGCCATCTGCAGACGCCGCAGGACCTTCCAGGGGACAGAGCAGCGAAGAGCGTCTGCTGGGCGATAGCGGCGGACAGAGCCCTCCCAGCCTCCTCATCCTCGTGACTGAGGCGTGTCCGTGGCGTGCTGGGCCGAGCCACCTGAGAGGCTCTGTCTCCACCCCTCTCGGGTCACCCAGTGCATACCTGCCCCGGGCCCGGCCACAGCCTGGGAGTCGGGTGTGCTCTGCAGGGCTTCCCGGGCTGATGTTTAGAAGACCTTTCTTCCTGGCCTGGAAGTTCTGCTGAAACCTGCCCATCATGGGTGATGCTGCAGAAACGTTTCCAGCACCACAGCCATGCCCAAGCCACTGTGCTGCAACACAGACAGATGGATGGATGGCATGCTGATGGCATCAGCGCCCCCCCCCCCGGCCCCAGCCCCACGTGGCAAGAGTCCCCCAGGGTCCCAGGAGCTGCAGTCCACACTATGGACTATGCTGGAGATGCCCTGAGGCGGCCACACTATGCCCACATCCCCCAGGGTTACTCAGCTTGTCCCTGGGGATGCCAGCATCCCAGGGTGCCCAGTCGCGGACATGACTGCAAGCCACCAGGTGGTGCTGTGTCTACCACAGAGCCCATTATGGATGGGGTTCCCCGTAGACCATGAGTGTCGCCACACCCTGCCAGCCCTCCCCTAAGTTCCCTGCCAGGGCAGATATGGCAGGCTTCTGGGGAGCTTCTCTCCAGAGAGAAAGCTGCCTTTCCAGGGGTGTGAGGTCTTCACACGGAAGGGTATAAGGCCCCTCTGGGTCCCCAGAGGAGCCATTCAACAAGGAAGCCCCCACTCCCCGACCCTGCTGGGCTGGGCTCCACCCTCTTCACACCGGTCTGGGGAGCTCTCTCATCCACACACCTTCCTCACCCACGATGACGCGCTCACCCAATGGTGCGCATTGGGTCCACCCAGACGTGCCTTGGAAGAATGGCTCGGCGAACTGCCTGTAAAAGCCCAGCACACACACACGCACGCACACACACACAGAAGCACATGCGTGTGCACAAACACGTGTTCACACACACGGGCTCGGCACTCTGTGAGCACTGAGTCCAAGTGGCTCTGGGAGTCGTTGGGAACGAGGGTCGGCAGCTGTGGCTGTTTCTTGGGGTAGTCGGCCCCGGTTTGGAGGTGGGCCCCCGATGAAGCCCCATGGGAAAGCTGCCCAAGACTTCCCAGCAGTCGGGCTGACAGGGTCAGCTTCTCCAGTCTTGGGGGTGCAGCCTGTCCCCCACAGGAACCTGTTCTGCAGAGTGGAGAGGACTGGAGTCAGGTCCCCCACCACAGTCTCCTCCCAGTACCAAACCACCTCCAGGCCTGGGTCAAAAAGCTGTGCTGTCTGTCTTCGCACGGTCTAGACAGGCCCCAGAGTCATCATCAATGCCTCCAAGCCCCAAGCCAGAGAAGGCAGCCCAGGCCTTGGGGTCCTGGGGTCCTAGGACCAAAGCAAAGTCTAGGGAGGGGCCTACCAGCAGGCTCAGCACTAGCAGGTTCACGTCTGCTCAGATTCCCACCCAGGTGGAATATGTAGTTAACATGACGCTGGAGGTTCCTTGACTCTGGAGGCTTCTTGGCTATAGACCAAGCACCGTTCTCCAGGAAAGCCTCACCTAGTTTCTCCTCTGCACATAAACACAAACACACACACAGGCATGCATGGACATGCATGAATGTGCATGCACAGATGTGCACATACATATACTCACATGTGCACACACAAACACACCTGCACCATATGCAGGCACACAGACATGTACATACAGAGAGACAGACACACAGAAACACAAGCAGACACATGTGTACACACATATGCACACATGTATGCACACACAAACACGGGTGCATGCACAGACACACATGTGCATGCACAGATACACAGACACATATGTATGCACAGACACACATGCAAACACAAACATAGACATGTGCGCACACAGACACGGACCCGTGCACAGACATAAACACAGACGTGCACACAGAAAATATGCACATATGAATGCAGATTCATTTGTGCACACAGAAACATTCTTATATGTGTACACTCCCACATACACACAGAGATACACAAACACATGTACACAGACATGCATGAACACATGTGCACACAGAGAGATTCAGCCCCCCCATCTGCACATGTGTAGACAGTGAGCACCAGTATGCGTGCCTGCCTTGCACACACACTGCAGTGTTCATGTGTCTGTGTGCAATCAGACTGCTGTCTCTGTCTGGGTTTCAGAGAGCAGCCAGAGACGGGTTTGGTGAGGAATTCCAGGAGGAATCTCAAGGGGCAGGAGAGGGGCCCCCAAAAGGTGTTTGTGGGGAGAGGGGTGAAGTAGGGAGAGGGTCCTGGCTGCTCTGGCCACTGAGCAGCCATGAGAACTAACTGGGCACATTCACCACTAGCCCTCTCCCCCAACCACCACCTTTCAGAGTTAACCTGAGGGGGCTGTGAGAGGCATGACCTTTGCCTTTGTGGGTGCATCCAACATAGAGATGTCTCTCCTGCCCTCATCTCCAAGTTTAGCTCAAGTGCAGTGTGACCGGGAGGGGGAAGAGAAGCTGGAAATAGTGACAATGTGACTTTCTTTTTTTCTCCAAAAATTATAAAAATAGTGTCATAGACGTGTTTGTTTTTTTGGACAATGTTATTTTAGGCCACACATATGAGTGGTATAAGAATCGTGCCTAATTAAGTAATTAGGCAGCAGCTGGCCGGGCCAGGACTGAGCTGGGGTGCTGAACCCCGACTCTGGGCCTGAGGGACAGGGGCTCACAGAGACCACTCAGGACGCGGAGGACGTAGGCTCTGCGTGGCACCTGTGGCCTCTGCCTTCAGCTGGACACCAGTCAGGATGGGCGGCGGTGCCCAGGACTACAGCAAAGACAAGCACACCGCTCTGGGCTGGAGTCCAGCTCACGGTGAGCCCTCGGCAGCGCAGGACTGCTGACCCCAGGACTCCCACCCCTCAGCGACAGGAAGCCGCCCCTGGTCTCGGGCAGTGGCTGCCGGGTTTGAACTGCCTGCCCCTCGGGGAGCAGCCCCACTCGGGACCATCTGGCCACCCTCAGCAGTGTCTGTCCTTTTCTAGAAAAGTGCTCCCCGACGGGGGGGAAGGGCCTGGCTGTGAACGGACCAAGGGGCTGGTGGTTCAAACCCAGCCATCAGGTTCGCACTCCAGCGGGAGGGAGGCGCGGCTCTGCTCCTGGAAAGCGGCACAGTGCACGTTTTGAGTAGGCAGCTGGTTCCTGTGCACTGAGACCACTAGCTGCCTCTGGGGGGAGATGTAGTGATGGACGCCCAGAAGGCCCAGGCGGCCCGCTCGGCCTGTGGGGTCCCTGTGCGTGAGCGTGACGTAGCAGGGGGTCCTGCACCCCGCGAGAGGTGGCAGATGCAGGAGGAAGGGGCGGCCACATCTGCTCGCCAGGTTCACAGCGCCAGAGCCCCCCTGGCCTAAAGGGTGGCGGTGGGTATGGCTTGGGTGCAGCTGATCCAGACCAAGTCCGCTGTCTGAGCCCCACACTCCCCGGGCCCCAGGAGGAAAGGCATGGTCACTGCAGGACCCCAGTCTGCCCGCAGGGCCTGTGGCCATGACACCGCCCCTCGCCTGCCTGGCCCCACCCCACCCCCGGCTGCTCAGGCAGGGTGCCAGGGTGCGGGGGTGCGGCCGGGCTGAGCTCACTGAGACCGATGGTCTGACTGTGGTCTGAATGCAGCCCTTGTCTCCGGGCCGCACAGCCGGCTGGCCTCCTATTGACTCAAGATAAGTTCCGGAGGGAGGCCGGGGCCCGAGCACTGTTTGGCTCACTGTCCAGCAGCCTGGCCAGTGCCTCAGCGGGGACCCAGCTCAGCAAACACCTGTGGGCAGTCACCCCAGCCAGCTGTACTGGGCAGTGCCAGCGTGCAGGACCAAGCAGGACCTCCCACCACGCTTGCAGACACAGGTGTGCGGGTCACGTCACAGCCCTGGGTGCAGTGTTTACAGCCCAGCTGGAAGCAGGCTCAGCAGACCCGGAGCCGGGCACCTGCCTCCTGGCTCTCTATGGAGGCCGGTCTCGGCTGGGGAAGATCCACAGGACGAGGTCTCGGGGATCAGCAGCAGTGCCCCCCAAAACAGGAAGGGTTTATCTCTAGGGGCTCTCTGCCCTCACCCCAAGCAGGGAGGGTTGGGGAATTTCTCTACCTCACCCATCCCCGGGCAGGAAGGCAGGTCTCCAGGGTCAAGGGACTCTCTGAGCAGAGTCCATGCTGTGAGTCAGAAGTGTTGGGAGTGACAGGCAGAGAGCTTGGCCTAGAAAGTTCTTTTTTGAAACAACAAGGGAAAAAACAAATAACGTGGAAACATTTGGCGGAGCATGTTCTTCTTGGCGCCCCCATGTGTGTCCACGGAGCGCTGCACCCACCGGAGTCTGTGCCGGGCCTGTCTCCTGTGCCCATCTGGGTGGGCCACAGCTCTTCCATTAGCTGGGTGCTCTGTGCGGGGGCTTCTGGGAATCAGGGGCTTGGCCTTCAAGCCCCTTGACCTGGGGGACATCTGCAGCCCAGCGGAGTCCCTGAGCAGCCAACAGGGCCTTTACCTGTCCCTGCCCTCACAACAAAGCTGGGACCTGAGCACCTTCGTCGGCCTCCAGCTCTGGGCTCGGCAGCTGCGCCCTAGCAGCAAACAAACACAGGACAGGTGTGCCCCGTGTGCCGTTCACACCTGTGTCAGCAGCACCTCGGCTCTGGCCCAGAACCTGCTCCCTGGGGGCCTGGGGCAGCTGCACCCTGAGAGGTCACTAGGAGGCCCGGCCCAGGGAGCTGCAAGGGGTGTCGGGGTTTGGCTGACACGCCCAGACCAGGGGATACACACACTCACTTGAGAGCAAGCGGCGAGCAGGGTGGGGTCCTGAGGGAGAGAAGCTGAGGGGCCCCGCTCTGACTCAGGGCATCTCTGTTTGGGACGTACCCATGAGCCACCAGGGCCTGGAGCCTGCATGGCCTCCGACCAATGGACCAGACAAGACTGACGGCCCTGCTCCCCATATCCCTCGCAGCCGGGAGACCACCGCCTGGCCGTGCTCCCTCCAAGCACCCCAACCGCCCGGGAGTCGGGGGAGTGGGCACTGCAGGGCGCATGCAGGGGCTGAGAGTTGCCCCTCACCAGGACCCGTGCACAGGCCCACTGGGGCTCTCCTAGAGGGCCAAGAGCAGCAGGTGGCCCAGGGTACCAACGTCAATGGGGAGACCCAGCTCTGTCACCCGGGCACGACCCCTAGCCCTGGAACCCCATTATTGGTGTCCCCCCACACACACACAGACTGCCCTATGACTGCTTACCTGGACCCAGGCTGCCCCAGCCCTGTGGCACTTGGGCAAAACCCCTGCTCCCTGTGGCTTCATGGGGGCCTGTCTGCCTCCGGATCTCAGAAGGCCATGCCCCCTCCCCCATGATGCCCCACGGACCCTTCCTCTCCTTTTGACCAAGAAGGAGACTCCCCTCCCCGCCTCCACAATGATGGGGCAGCAGCCTAAGGGACCATGGGGCAGACACCGCAGTCCTGGGAGACCTCTGCCTGGTGCCCTGGTCTGTCTATCTACCTCCCTCATTGCTGACCTTGGGGGTCCTTTGATGACACCCCTACATTCCCTTAGTGATGGCCCTTGGGGAACAGCACCACCTACCCCCATCCCCACAACAGGAGCTCAGAACAGGAGCAGGAGGGAATGCTGCTCAGGTGAGAGGGTTCCTGAGTGAGGTCCAGGTAGAGGGCACCGTGGCCGGCTGGGTGTCTCCTCACTGCCCTGCACCCCACCGTGCCCGCTGTCTTCCACGTCTGGGCCATCAGTCTGGGCCGGCGCCTCCCTGTCTGTCCTGCTTCCCACCCCCCCACCCCCGACTGTGGGCCTGCACCCCCATTCACCCTGTCCCTTCAGGGACAGACCAAAGTGACGAGTGAATGGAAACCAGGGTCCTCCTCCGGCCCCCAGCACCCTCCTATCCCTGGATCTGGCTTCCTCGGGAAGCCCTTCACCCTCTCTGAGCCCCACTCTCTCTGGGGCCCCTGAGACTGGGTGCTTGGTGGAGCAGCCCTTCCTCCCCACGCCCACATGGGCCACTAGTGGTGGGAGACGGGGCGGGGGGGGGGGGGGCGGAGGGGGAGGCCAGGCTGGAAGTGGTGGTTACTCCACTGACCACTCGTCCTCATCTGTGTATGGGACTCAGGCCCAGTTTGCCCCCGAGGCTCCAAGGGCTGGAAGTAGCCTCACTGCCAGGAGCCTGGAGCACAAGGGTTTCCAGAGAGCGGGGCTCAGCCCTGAGACCCCGGTCCCGGGACGGCCTTCAGCCCTGGGAGAAAGGGGGAGCGTCTCAAGGCTGGGAGACCCAAGGGGCAGGGCAGAGGGTTCTGCAGCCATCACCTCCTACCTACCCTTGTCTGCTCAGCCCATGGCCCTGACACTGACCGCTGGCCCCTGAGGACATGAAGAGTCTGAACGGCACAGGGAGGGTCCCTCCAGGGGGGGTTCTGGGGCCTCCCTGAGTGGGTTTCGGGCACATGGCCCATGAGGAAAGCCCTGGGGCGGGGCACCAGACGCCTGGCATGCTCCGGGACATTCTTCCCAGGCCTGCTGTGCGTTGCCAGGGAGCGAGATGCCAGAGAGAGAAGAATTGCTGCATTCAGACACCAAGGACCGGCATTCCCGTGCCTGTGCCTCTGCCTGCGCCTGCTCCGGGGTGCAAGGGGCCCTGTGTGCTGCGGGGTTGGGCCAGCAGGCTGGGTGGGCGCTGTAGTCCGAGGGCTCCATCGCCTTACTCCTCGGCAGGATGGCCTTGGGCTGGTGCCCCCAGACCTGGCAGGGCCTTGATTGCTGCCTCTGGAGAGTGAAGAGCAGCTGGCATCCGGTCGGGACTGTGGAGTCCAGGATGGGGCACATTACACAGATGTGCCAGGCATGGGTGTGCTCGCCCGAGGCGAGCAGACAGGAACCACGCCGAACCTAAGGCTGCAGGGGAGACCAGGGCTGCACCTCTGGGATGGCGGTGTGTGTGTGTGTGTGTGTGTGTGTGTCTTTTCCGTCCGTGCAGGAGCAGGCGGTTCTGCTGGAGCACAGGAGTGTTAAACTATTAAGGTCTGCGGCAACTCGGCGGGGCCAGGAGTCTAGCAGTTTGGCAGTTAGCGGCCAGTCATGCCCCGGACCTGACCTGACATACGGTAATCACAGTCCCCAGGACGGGGTGAGAGGGGAGTGGGAACAACACTCTTCTCTGCTCCCCTGGTGCAACCCATTGCCTGGGGGGTGTGGCCTGCTTCGGGCCTAAGTGGAAAGACTTATTTGTTTCTCCCTGGTCTGGAGCCTGCATCTGACCACCAGCCCCCATGTCTTTGAGCTTGAGTCACAGCCCGCCACACTGCCTGCAGACCCTGGGAGTCACTGGTGGACTTCCATGTGCCCTGCCGGCAGGCATCAGTCCCTTCTGCAGCTGTGTGCCTGGCACCCTCCTGCCAGTCTTGGGCTCGTGGCCCCTGCAGCTGCAGGCTGACGAGGACTCATGAGCTTGAAAAGGGTCACCTTGCAAGGGCACGAGCCACTTTTGTCACGTAAATGTAAACATAAGCAAACGTGCACATAAATGTCCATCTCAGCCCTCAGATCCAGCAGTCCAGCGCACCCCAAGACCGGGACGCACCATTTGGAAACAGCTGTCGGGGTTGGGGCGCACACCTGAGTGTGCAAAGGCATGCCAGCCTGGGGGTGAGTCCTCCACTCACCCCAAGACTGCTCAGTCTCAAGGTCTCCAGCAGCACCCCTGGCAGGGAACACCCCTGGGCCTCTGTGGCCTGGTGGTGGAGGGGCCCTTCACCTTGTGGACACAGCCGTGAGACGTTGGAGGGCACGCGTCCATTGGGGACAGACGCATGGTGTATCTGACCAGCGCAGAAAACCCAGCTGGGGCCTTTGATTGTGTCTACACTCTCCTCAAACAGATGGGCAGCCGGCTGGCGGAGGGATAGGGCTTGCCCACAGGTCAAGACACCCCTGAGCACCCAAGTGTGGTTGCAATGGGCCAGGGTTGCACTCGTTGGAGCACCCTGGATCCTCCATGCACACTTGCATGTGGGCACCCAGGAACAAGCCCACTCTTGTAGGCCTCTGCCCTTGGCTGGCAGAGGGGTGTCACCACTGCCCTCATGCCTGGTCCACTAGCAGAGACCCTCCCCACAGGGCTGTCCTGTGCCTGTGGGGTCCAGAGTCTGCACTGGGCATTAGGGGCAGGCCTCCAGCACAGCATCAGACCACAGCCAGCCTCGAGGGCACCTGTCCCCACTTTTCCTAGCTTCTGTGGGAGCCCGAGGGTCCTTGGTGGGTGAGTGGGGTGCTTGCTTCCAAAAGGGGTGCCCTCACCCCACAAGCCGTGATGGGAGGAAGGGGGCCCACAGAAGGGGGCACAGACTGGGGAGCAGGGCGAACCCCCACCGCTCCTCCCTCACGTTGTCCCTTACAGAGATCCCATGGAGCTGGGGCCAAACTCATGGGGCCAGAGGAAGCGGCAAGAGACCCGTCACCCCCAAGATGGCGCTGATGCCACGGGGAGCGCTCTCTGTGGCCGAGGCCACTGCCTCCACCTGCAGGCTCAGCAGCTGCAGTCAAGGCCCCCGCAGCTCCTGCAGCCCAGGCAGGTGGATGAGAGTTCCCTGGGGCTGCCACGGCTGGCCGGGCACTTCCAGTTCAATGTCTGCACGGGCTTCCAGGAGGCCCCCTGGGGGTCCTTGGTGGGTCAGGCCTCTTGCCCTGCCCTCTGCTTCCTGATTCCTGACAGGGCTGGGCGACTGTCTCCTGCACATGGGCTTCCTCTTTGGTGAAGTCACCGGCTGCTTTCTGGGTCTGATGGTGCCTCTCCAGCTGCCCCCCCCACCCCCCAGGCGGCAGGCCTCCTCCCTTTTTTGGTGAGGAGGGTGGCAGGGCCCCCACTGGGCTGGCCTCTGCCTCTCTCCTCTCCTTTTATGGAGACTGTGGTGCGTGGACCCCGGCGGGTGTGTGGTGCAGACACACCTCAGACCCAATGCTGAAAAGGCGTCTTTGTGTCTTCTCAGAGCCCACAGGGACGTGTCCCCCAGGGAGCACAAAGAAGAAGGGGGAGGGGCCGCCAGGCTCCTAGCACCTCTGCAGGTACAGTCAGGACAGAGCCTGGGACACTGCGGTCGCTGAAGGACAGGGGCTCGGGGACACCAACAGAGGCTGCACCTGACTTGTGCTGAGGGATGTAATCACGGGGGTGGGGGTGGGGGGACTAGGTCACACCATAGAATGGCCTGGGTTCCCGCTTGGGCTGCCTCACATGAGATCTGTCTGCACTTCAAACCCACGGTTGACCCTGGAAAGACGTGAGTCTGGAAAACCTGTCCTGGCCTCAAAATCTGTGCGCGCGGGGCCACAGTCATATGACTCAGACAGTGCACCCACCCCACCATCACCACGCACACACCCGTGGACAAGGGAAGGAACACGCTGGGCCCTGCCCCACCCCCACCCTCCTGCCACATCTGGTGAAGTCACTTCACTGAGGACTGCCGCTCCTCCGAGTTGGGCCTCCCGACCCAGCTTGGAGTGAGCCAGACGGGGTGCTCATCCTCTGGGACCCATGGCGGCACCCAAGCTCCGCCAGCACCTGCACACCAAGACTCTGCCATCCCACCCCCTCGAGCTTCCCCAGGTGAGGGCAGCCAGCAGGGAACCCCTTGGTCCCGGGGCCACGCTCTTCACTTGCTGCCCACTGTGGCCCCCATTGACGGCATGTCCCGAGCCCACGAGCGCTCTGTGGGCCTCAGTGTGGCCCGTTCCTGGCGCCGTCCCTCAGCCCCGGCTCACGGGCACTTGGCTGTGAGCAGCCGCTGGGCACGTAGAGGTAACACCTGGTCCCACCTTGTTCACGCCCTCCTTGACTGACCTGCTGGTCTCCACTATGCACGTCGCCTTTATCCCGGGCATGCGTGGAGCTTCCCAGGGCTTCGATCAGTGCTGACTGCCAGGGCCTTCCACGCACGGCGCAGGAAGACCTCCACTCTCTGAGCCTCGCTCCAAGTGCCTCATCAGGAGCCACAAGCGGTGACCGGAGGGCCTGTGCTCACCACGTGTCTGTCCAGCGCCACCATTTCTCCACCGCCGGACTCACAGCAGAGGGGGGTGTGTGGGTGTCTGTGCCCTCTTTGGGGCATTCTGGAACAAATCCCAGCCTGTCCAGCACCCTTGTTGGGCTAGTGCCCACAGTGCTCTCCCACCTGGGGTGGGGATGGGGGCTCCCTTGCTCGCAGCATGCACTTGACTGTGGTCATCTGCAATGGACAGAGCCCAGTGTCTCGGCGACATGTCTGTGCACTGCTGTGAGCATCCGACTCACAGCCACGCTTCAGGACAGGGTGGGCCCCCCATGGTGCCCCCGCTGACTGGAATGGAGCGAGTCCTGTCTTCTTCCCACGGCTGGCCATGTTTCCAAACTGCTGGCTCTGCAGGGAGCAGCCCCACGCGTGACCCCACGGCTCCTTGACCGTCCCACGCTCTTCACTGAAGTCACCTTTCCTCGTGACCCTCTCTGCTTCCCCCAGGCCCCTGTGTGCTGCTGAAGGACCCCGAACAACTGACTTTCACATAATGGGTTTGACGCCAACGGGTTTCAGAGCTCAACGCTACAGACTCATCTCATGTCACTCCAGTGTCTGCGCACAGAACCATTTTCTCTGTGTGGGTGAAGGTTTCGTTTGCTCCTTTCCGATCCTGGCCGCTTTCCCAAGCCCCGCAGCTTTGGGCAGGGCCTCTGTGTAACACAGAGAAAAGCAGCGATGGGGACAAGCTTTCCCTGTTCCTGGAGTAAGAGCCTGGAGAATATGAAGACACTTAGCAGCCACAGGGGCTCAGGGGTTCCCTGTTGGAGCCAGGGGCTGCGTGTCTGCACCAACCCCGGCAGTGAAGCGCCTCTCCCGTGGCTGCTGCTGAAGGGGCAGAAACTGACTGATTCCTTGTTAGGGGTTTCCTCTGGGCCGGTGGCATTGGGTTTTACTTCTTCCCCCATTTCTCTGGCCTTTGCCCCTCTCAACAGCACCTCACCCGTCCACTGCTCTTCCACCTTCCAGACTCAAGTTTGGGAGTCACAGCGCAGAATCAGGGCCTGTGTTATTAGTCTGGTGAGACTAGAGAAACAAATTCATAGAAGCTCATAAGTCAGAGGTTTTATATAAAGGGCAATTGTACATTAAGAAAGCGTCCCAGCCCAGTCCAGTCCAAGTCCATAAGTCCAGTATTAGCCCATCTGTACCTGATACCAGTCTATGAAGTCCTTTTCAGAATCACAAGGCACATGCAATGACGCCGAATGCAGGACGGTCCCTGGCCAGTGGGTAGAAAGTCTTTGGTTCCAATGGCTTATAAGCATCTCGACTCTGACAGGGGTCTCCACGTGGCTTCTCCAGTTCCCAGGGCTCAAGTTCTATCAGCGTAGTACCATGTGTCTCGTCAGTAGAGAGTCTCTCTGGGAGTGAGTCTTGTCAGTAGAGAAGGAGCCAAGAGAGAGTGTCTTTCCCACCTCCAAGGAGAAAAATACAGGAGTTCCCAGAATCTTCAGGAGAAGGCCACGCCCACACA
Source organism: Nesogale talazaci (assembly GCA_004026705.1). NCBI lineage: Eukaryota > Metazoa > Chordata > Mammalia > Afrosoricida > Tenrecidae > Nesogale > Nesogale talazaci. Next base: position 43,450 of record PVJH01016994.1, read on the forward strand.
GAGGTCTCATTGGCTATGACCCCATTAACAGACTAGACTCCACCCCTTCGCTCTTAATCTTTCAAGTCCCAAATTGACACTAGGTTATGTAACTACCACAGGTCCACACAGCAGGAACAGGGGCATCACAGAAATAGTTCCTTTAGCTGGACAGCATCTCCCCAATCATGCCTGCAGGCAAGCCTCTCTGTGCCCTGGCCCTAAACCCTCCCTCTGGCCCTCTTCTCTGCTCAGTAAGTCAGACAAAGCCAGTTCTGCCAATGTGCCTGAGACCCCAGGCTCCACAAGAGCTTTCCCTAAGGGCAGGAAGCCCACTTCCTGTGGGCGCTGCTCTCCTGGCCCCCAAAGTGGGGGGTTGAGTCCACGCCAAGTCTCCTTGGGAGCAAGGCCTGTGACCAGCTTCCCAAACGGGAGGGACGTCACTCCATGCTGACGCACCTCTGCCCTGTGTGTGCCCGGACAGCTCACGGGCACTGTGGACATGGCTGCCTGGCTGGCACCAGTGCAGGTCCCGTGCCCCTTCGCCTGCCATGCACCAACAGAAAAAGATGTGCCAGATCCCTGGCACACCAACTTTTATAAACAGCTTATGAAATATTCAGTCCCATTTTATTAAAAATGTTGTGAATGAGTATCCATGCATAATTAATGATGTCTCCATGCCCTATATCCAAAGTGTGGGCAAAGAAGAGGGAGAAGATATTCCCTTCGCCCGCCCCTCCCCACACACACCCCACTCCCCATGGTCACTGCTGGTGTTTTGAGCCAAGCTGTCCCAGTTGTTTCCCGTCTGACCCACCGACCTTGGCTTCTTAGTGAGGTCCCGTCACAGGGTGGACACTGGGCACGTGCAGCCTCATCCCACTCCTTGTGGTGCCACCAGGTGCCACCAAGCACTTTACAGACTCGTGCTCTGGAGGAGCAAGACCAGTGAGAGCTAGCATGTATTCATGTGTATAGTGACATGCAAGGAAATGAGGTGAGGAGATGCAGCTGAGGCACGACAGTGGGGTCCACACCCTTGCAGAAGCTGCTGAGTCCAGTCAAGGCCCTGGGTCAGGGGTCAAGCTAGAGGCTTTCCTGACTTGGGCAGCAGCAGGGCTGGTGAGGGGGAGGCAGAAACCCAGACCAGGAAGCAGAAGGATGAAATGGGGCCACCCCTGCTGGTGGATGCAGAGGTGAATGCCAAGGCCTGCGGGTCAGACGGTAGGCTCTGATGACTCCCGGGGTCCCGACTGCAAGCAATGTGGTGAGCCGCTGACCCAGCCTCCAGGGCCAGAATCAATGAGCCAGACGCAGGACCCAGACCTGCCACAAAGGAAGACACTGACAGCCACAGGAAAGATCTGAGGAAGCATCATCGGGTCTGGGACATGAGGGAGGGAGGGGGTGACCCCCACCGCTCTCCTCCCCCGACTGCAGATCCCGGCATGGAGTTGATTCCAGCGTGCTCGGTCATGTCACATCCTAACTAGGTCAAACTACTGGGAGCCCTGGCTCAGCCATGTCGACACAAATTCTATCCCATGAGGCTTCAGGAAACTAAGCCACCAGTCTCTCATTCACTCAACTCTTGCCCCCCAGCCCCCATCCCTGGCTGGGTGTCAGAAGGCTGGCTGCCCATCGCTGGTTCCTTCTGGATCCTTCTCCAGTAAAGTGTGGGTTTCTGTCCTCCACCCAGCCACCCGCGGGAGGTCAGGGCTGTTTGTTTTGTTTATTTTATCATCGATCTGCAAATGACGCCCTTGGCGCGACTGGCATGCCACTCCCTTGCCACCCTCTCAGCCGAGCTACAGGCTCCTGGCACACCGGAGTGTGTGGTTTCCCTGGGGATCGTGTCTCTCTGAGTCCAGTTATTGTGTAACGGGCACGGAGTTTCTGTCTGGGTGATGGGAAGTTTCCAGAAATGGACTGTATGATGGGTGGTAGACTTTGTAGAATTAATGCCAGTTAGGATGCACTTGACCAAAGGGAGGAGGGAAGGAGGAAGGGAGGGAGGGAGGGAGGGAAGGGGGTGGAGAGGATAGGTAGAATAGAGAAACAAATTCATGGAGACACTCATCATATGTATATAAAAGAGACTTTTATATAAAGGGCAAGTGTACATTAAGAAAATATCCCAACCAGTCCAGATCAAGTTCATAAGTCTTATATTAGCCCATTTGTCCAAGAACAATCTATAAAATCCTGTTCAGACTCATGAAACACATGCAATAATGCGGAATGCAGAAAGATCACAGGTCGGCAGGCGGGAATTCTTGTAAATGCAACGGCAGTAGGAGCATCTCAGCACTGACACAGGTCCTCACGGGCCTTCTCCGGGTCCAGGGTTCTGGATGCATCGGGGTAGATCCATGTGGCTTCGCCTCAGGGATGTCTCACAATGAGCAAAGAGAGAAAGTGTCTCCCACCTCCAAGGAAGAGAATCAAGATTTCCCAGAATTCCCAGAAGGCCACGTGCACACAGAGGCCTCATTGGCTATGATCTGATTGACAGACTAGACTGCACTCCTACACTCTTAATCCTGAAATTGGCGATTATATAACTACCACAGAGAGTTTGAGATTCATCTGAAGTGGCGAAACTTCAAACACACACATACACACACACACACACACACACACACACACCCCTGAAGAAATAGGACCCCCTGTCATGTCTTTGTGACTCTGTGCTTTTGAGGTCCTGCTCTGGGGCTGTGTGCGAACCTCGGTCCTCTCATCTGTAATGTGGGCCTCTGTTCTCCAGCCCGGAGGACTGTCAGGCTCAGGCAGGGAAGCTCACTGGTTGCTGGTCTCCACAACAAGCAGTGGCCACGTCAAAGCCTCCTGGCTGCTTCTGAATCCTGGAACCTCGGTCCAGCCCCCTGCAGAGAGCTTCTGGGAGTAGTCTCACCTTGCACACCCAGGAACCACCCGGATTCTGACCTGTCTGACCCCAGTAAGGTCCCAGGGGATGCAGCAGCTGCTGCCTGGGTGTGGCCCCTCCACCAGCATGGCCCTGGTCTCTGCAGAGGGAGGACAGCCACGACCTGGTCTCAGCAGCCATTTAGGGGAGGCCCGAAGATGGATGAGGGCCCTCCCTGGGGGGACAGTCTGGGAGAGGGCAGGGGACGCAGCCGCTGATGTCTGAAGATGGCCCATGGCTGGACGGGAGGAAACTGTGGAGTGTGGTGCCCTCTGAGCGCTGGGCAGTGACAGAGCCATCCAGGGCAGGTGGCAGGTGTCCCTCACCCAGGAGGAGAATCTGGAGCTCAGCCCCTAATGGCAGACTGTGTCTCGCAGACCATGGTGTCCAGGAGGTGAAGGGAGAAGCTGGTGGCACAGCAGGTGGCCGGGTCTCTGAGAGAGGCCGCCCCAGAGAGGATGTGCTCTCACCCCCAAACAGGAAGGGTCCTTTTCCTCCCCAAATAGGAAGTAGTCTGACCCCCAGCAGGAAGTGCCCTGGCCCCAGAATAGGAAGCACCCCAGGAATGATGGCTGCTCGCCCCCCTTCCCCCACCCCCAGCACTGCCCAGTAACTCTTGGGACTGGGGTCAAAGCTGAGACTCAGGATGAGCAAGGGTCCACTTCCATTCCGAAAGCAAACACAATGGCCTGCAGGGGGCTGACCCTGGTCTACCACCACACCTAGCCAGGAACGTGGCTTACTCCACCCCCACCCTAGGACATACCAGGGGCAGGACACAGGTGTGTGTATACCTCAACATGTCCCCGTCCCAGCCGCCATGTACCCCTCTGTCCCTGTCACAGAGGAGGGCAGCTCCTGGCCTCCCTAGACTTCTTCTATGGCTGTCCACCTTGTGGGAAGCCTTGTGCAGGCTGGGAGCAGTCTCAAGGTGGCCTGCCACAGTTTCATTCACATCTCCCGCCCCCCCGCCCCCACCGGCCTTTTTGGTCTGAGGCCTGGAGGGACTCTAGGGTCAACAGGGACGAGCCTCCCAGCTCCAGCCATTTTGGAGGGGCAGGAGAGAGAATGGTTGATGGCTGGGCAATATCGATCATATGATGTAGCTGTGTCAACGTCATTGGGCCTGCCTGTCCAGGCAGGACCTGGGCAGCTACGGGTCATGCTCTTGTCCCACCATGTGTCCCGGGCTCGACGCCACGCTCACTGACTCAGGATGGTGAGAGCAGGGACCCAGCCTGCCCTGCGACGGCCTGTCAGCCTGACCGCCTCTCAGCCAGGAACAGGTCAGGACTGCCTGGGGGAGAGTGGGGAACAATTCAATCCATGATCAAGACCATCTCACTGACAAGGCACCACGTAGCCATGAACCAGAGCCAGGTTGGAACTCCCAGAGGGGAGATAAAGATGGCAGAAGTTGGAGGGGGTGGCTGGGGAGGGCCTGTCACTCAGAGCGTGGCCCGAAGCCCACCTTCCTGGGCCTGTGAGTCAGAACCTTCGTACCCCAAGAAATCACATTAGGGGGGTGTGGGGCATGGAGAGACATTCTTATGAGCACTGAGGTGGAGAAGAGCCCTCCTTGGTCACCCGGCCTCACTGTGACCCTGCCTTGTCTGGTGTGAGCGCAGGTGAGAACAGAGGTCACACCTGGACCAGCCAGCACTGAGGGGTAATCATCTTGCCTTCCCTGAGGCCCAGCACCAAGCCTGCCTTGACCAACCATGGAGTGGCCACTTGAAGACCCTGTGGACTCCCTGGGTGTCTGGCCGGTCAGACAAGACGATGTTTCCGCGCAGTTAGAAAACCACAGGCGGTCAGCTTAGGACTGGACTGGGTGTTGGACTAGAATCCCACCGCCATCTTCTCCAGGGCCTGCGCGGCACTCTGCTGACCCTGGTCTGTTCCGGGGTTTTCAGTGGAGGAACCTACTGGAAGTTGACCACCAGGTCTTTCTTTGAGGTGTCCCTCGATGGACTGGGAACTTCTGTCAGCAGCTCAGCATGGTCGGAGTTTGCCCCCCACTCCCCGACCCTCCCCCACCGAGGCCCCTGTGTGGGACTCTGCTCAGCTGACTCCCCCAGCACTGCCAGTGAGCCCAGACACCTCTCTGCCCCCCAAGGGGCCCAGCCAAGGCCCCGACTTCCTTCCCGCACCCCCAGGCTCTCTACCGGCTGCTCCGTGCCCTCCTGGGGCCATGCCCGGGACCTGCTCAGGCTGCAGGCTGCCGCGCCTGGCCGTGTTCCTGCAGTGGGAGGGGCGGGGGCAGGGCAGCCCTGGTGGAAAGGAAACAGGGACCCCGGGGGCTGTCGGATTCCGGATGCAGCTCCCAGCACAGGCCTGGTCTTGCGAGGACAGGCGGCCCCTCCCGGAGCTGACAGCCTCCTCTGGGGTGCAGGTGGTCTATCAGGGCCGGAAGATCAGTCCCTGGGGCTGGGAGATTCATCACATTCCAGGGCCCGCCCGACCCTGCCTGCCCCAGAAGAGAAAAGAATCCAGGCCTTTAACACGCCATTGTCACCTGAGACGCCACCGGTCCCTCCTCCCTCTCTCCCTCCCTCCCTCCCCACAGACTTCAGTTGGCGTCCTGTCCATCCCGTGGTGGAAGGCCCAGCCCAGGCCCCCC
>PVJH01016995.1:0-48989 GCA_004026705.1 Nesogale talazaci
TTTACTTTCAAGCCTTTAAGTCCCCAGATGCTCCATCTTTTGATAGCCGGGCACCATCAGCTTCTTCACCACCTTTGCTTATGCACACATTTGTCTTCAGTGATCATGTCAGAAAGGTGAGCATTTTGGAATGCCAATTTAATAGAACAAAGTGTTCTTGAACCAAGGAGATACTTGAGTGGAGGTCCAATGCCCATCTAGAATAAAATAATTTTTGGTACATAATTTGCTTCCTTGTATTTCAACTTCTGTGTTTCTGTTTGGATATTTTTCTTGTAAGGCTTCTAATTTTTTTACTCATTCATCTTTTTCTTTTCTACTCTTTCTTCATCTGTTGAATGTACATAATCATTATGCTTTTGGATTATTTTTCTGATAATTCCATAGTTTGTGAAATTTCAGTCATTTCCTTAAGATTTGATTATTGGTCGTTTATTTGTTTCTGTTTCTCTCTTTTTCTTTTATGGATTTTTGTTTTGCATGTGTACCAATATTTTCTGCTGTATTCTTGACATTTTAGTGTACCTTTTAGAGTTGATAGGAAGTTTGAGTTGTGTAGGGGTGGCTAATTTTGTTAAGTAGAATAGTAGAGAATTAATAAACACTTCAGAACAGGTAGAGGAGGAAAGGGAGAAGGGAAAGACATAAAGAATGAAGGAGAAAGTAATAGAGCAAAGAGAAAAAAAATTACCTGGTACTGCTAAATGTAGTATTGTTGTAAAAAATTTTCATTTTGAAAGGGTGAACAAAAGGGCATTACTCTCATTGAAAAAGAATTATACAGGTAGTACAAGCATTTGTTTTGAAGAAAAGAGAGAGAACAAAAGAAGAAACGGGAAGGGAAAAAACAGAGCAGCTGCTGATGTATGATTTAGTCTCTGCGAAGGAGCGTTGTATCTGGTGTGGGTTAAAGGAAGATCCTTCTCCAGGAGAAAGATGGGAAGCTGAGATGGGTTTAGAACCTTGGATAGCAGCACAAGGGGTAAGCATCAGTTGAGGAGTTGGAAGCAATGCCTATGGATGAGTGAATGCCCCTGGTTGGGTATTTAAGTTGTCTGAGAAATATTTGGTCTCAGCAGTAGCATGGGAGTGAGAGGATTGCCGGGAAAGCTAAGACTGAATGTGTGTGGAGAGATTGGGGTTTGCAGCCTTCAAGAAGCAGTAGTCTCTGAGAAAGATCCCAGGTGGTGGTAGCAAAGCAGAGCATCATTTATTCCAATGCCTAGGAGGACGTGTGGAGGCATGAGCAGTCCCAGGAGGTAGGGTATTGCTACGAATGTCCTGGACTGGTTAAATGAGGTGCTGACTGGTAGATGCTGCTGAGTTAAGATTGTAGAAATGGTAGAAAATTTATTTTTTTAAAGGATTAAAGAAGGGATAGTACTTACTGTTAAGGAATGATGATAATAGTTCAAGGTTTTGGCATCTAAATTTTCCCCTGGGATTGTCTAAGAATGTTCAGGAGTTGAAGTTTAGAAGCAGTCCCTCGAGATGGGTGGCAGTACCCAAATGGGTGTTTGGAATGAGGAGATCAGGTGGAGATGCTAGACTGAGACTGGACATTGTGCAGTTCGGGTGGTATAGTGGGGCTAAATGGAAGTTTGCTATTTTCAAGGAATGGGATTCCAGAGGCCCAGGTTGGAGGGGCTGGGACTCATGTTCTGGAGATGAGGTCTCTGAGAGGGGATGAGGAAGAAAGAATTTACCATTCACCTTTTGACTGGTGAAGGTAGATAATCTCTTAGGGTGCCCTACTGGGAAAGGGGTGGGCACAAGTTTTTTCTAGGGTGGTCTAAATGGGCCACTGGCTGTGGCATGGTTCTTTGAGAGAGCCAGTTTGTTTAATCCAGCTGTCCATTTGGCGATGATTCAAAGGTAGTCAGAGAGCAATTAGAGGCCAGGGTGTATGATTCAAGATAGCCAAGAGACATTTGCCAGCCAAGGGATAAGTAGGCTGCAAGGGGCTCAAGGGGCTAGGTGTGTGGAGTGTTCCAAGTGGGAAGTTCAGAAACCACCCAAGTGCACCAGGAGATCAATGGCTTGTTCCTGAGGGAAAGGGCTGGGTGTCTCCTGGGCATGTGACTCTTTGCTCTTCCTCTCTACCACTCCCAGTGTCTGCTCCTTGGGGCCCCAGGTTGCTTAGTTATTGTTATTCTCCACAATCCATTCTATCCTAATTGTCTTTTTCTTGATGTTTTCTTCTTGATTATTGGGAAAAAAATCATTCTACGAACAATTCAACTGGCCTTGTTGAACTAGAACAGCCAAATTTAAAATATGCATACAGCACAATATACAAAGGGATGAAATTAAGGGGTGAACTACCTTATTCATCTCCTACAGAGCATTGCAGAAAGAGAAAACATAAGAAAGAAGAAGTGCAAAAAGAAAAGTGAATGGATAACTTTTAATGGGAAAATTAAAGAAGTTCCCCCAATATGATGAACAAGAAAAGGCATGATTTCAGAACTTCAGAAACATGTCTCAAGTGCCAAATAAGATGCCTAAAAGCTTCTGCATATGCTAAAACAGAGAGCCCTCTCTCCTCTGGTAATAGAGTTGACGTTGCCTAAAACCAAATCCAGTGTCTCATCATATGAGTAGCTGAATTTCAACACCGGTTGAATTGTTGGTTTAGAACAGTGCTTGATATTAAAGTAAGGGCATTAATTGAAAAGAAATGGGACCGGAATGAGCCCCGGTGGCTTAAGTGGTTGAGTTAGCGACTGTGGCCAGCGGGCTTGGCAGTTCAAATCCAGCTGTGGCTCTCAGGAGCAGTGCTGGGGAACTCTCACGACCACCAAAGGGCAGTGATGCACCCCCCAAAGAAACAAAAACAAAGAATTGAAAAGAAATGGGACCATGGAACATGGCTGAGAATATATGGGCTGATGATACAGAAGAGGAAGATATTGAACCCCTAGAGTTTGTTGAGCCACCACAGTTAATAGTTCAATCCCTCCCACCTGAGGGGAATAATCCACTATCAGTAAAATAACTCACCCTTCAGCAGAGTAGCTAAAGTACCCATGCTGGAGCTGCATCTGGAGCACTGCCTGGGGGAGATGCCTTACAAGATATTGCTGAGAGCTCCCAGAAAATCCCCTGGGCAGACTAGAGAAACAAATCCATAGAAACTCATATATGATAAGAAAGAGGTTTATACACAAGATCAGTTAAATATTGACAAAATATTTGAGCCCTGTCCAGATCAAGTCCATAAATCCTATATTAGCCCATATGTATGATACTAATCTATGAAGACCTCTTCAGACCCATGAAACATATGTAATGGTGCTAAATGTAGGACAATCACAGGCTAGTTGGTAGACAATCTTTGGATCCAGTGGCATTGTCAGCATCTCAGCACTGGCAGGGGTCTCCTTGTGGCTTCTTCAGCTTCTAGGGGTGCATAAGGGTGGGTCCATGTGGCTTTTCTAGCTCAGGGCACTAGGGTAGTTCCACGTGTAATGTCAGTTTCAACAACTTTCAGAGAGTGACTATATAGAGAAAGGTGTCTCCACTTCCAAAAAGGAAAAATCAAGATTTGCCAGAATACTCAGGCAATGTCCACCCATAGGCATCATTGGCTCTATCTTGATTGATAGGTCAAACTCCACCCCTTCACACATAATCCTCTCAAATTAACACCAGATTACACAAACACCACGTACCCCTACCACCTAATATTTCTTCTAGACCAGTAACTACAATTAGGTCTTAGAAAATTCCTAAAGGTGAGGTTCAGATGATGTCTCAGGAAGAAGTGTGCTATATTCATAAAGATCTGCTCAAGTTTTTTTATACAGATAACATAAGCCTGGGGAATATTCATGGGAAATATTGCTACAAGCGTGACACACAGGGATAAGAAATGTAGTATTAGATCAGTCTGTGTTCCATGATATGGGCCGCCTAAGCAGAGATTCTTTTGTTTAATGTCTCAGTAAGAGAGGTTACGAGGGATTCTAAGAGCTTATTTGGTTGGTTCCCTGAAGCACAACCTGTCAGATGGCCTAGATTAGACCAACTTGAGGTACCTGGGCTACTGTGGTACATTGTAGAAGAAAACACCTAAAAGTTTAGGGAAATTGTATGTTGGAAAGAATCTATCAGAATAATCACATAGATCCAAGAGAGGAGTGCCCTCAAAGCATATTTTTCACTAACACTATAAGAAACAGGTTTGAGAGGGAGCCCAGCATCTCTGAACACTCCTGTGCATACTATTTTATGTTTTCCAGGATTAACAGTGGAAGCTGCCCTAAGTGCACTCTGACATTTGTCTACAATGAGACTGAATGGGCCCTGTGGTGGCAGGGGTCAGGGGTCAGCAACAAATCAGCAGAGATGGAGTGGGAGTAATTATGATAATGGACATTAAGGTTTCCATTGATGTAGTCAGAACAACCTGATTGTTCTGGTGTGGGGCATGTCAAGATATTTCTACTAGAGTAAAGGATAAGCTATTGCATCTGTCCCCTACAACATCTTAAGGGGAAGGACAACATCTACTACCTTCAACAGAGTTTGGAGGCAACATATCCCTCATCTGGGTGTGCTACTCTGATATATTTATCAAGTGACACAAAAGCTGCCAAATTTGAGTGGGGCCCAAAATAAGAGAAAATTCTGCAACAATTCCAGGCTGCTATACAATTTGTTCTGCCACTGACTATGTGATAAAGCTGACCCAATGGTGTTAGAGGTGTTAGTTGTGCAGAGAGATGAGGACTAGAGTATTTGGCAGACCCTGACTGGTGAATCACAGTGTGATTTACACTGAATCACCCTTGGCATTTTGGAGTAAACAACTGCTATCCTCTGCAGACAATTACTCCCCCTTAGAAAAAAACATCTATTGACCTGTTACTGGATCTTAGTGGAGACTGTACAGTCACCATGGGCCATGAAGTCACCATGAAGCCTAAGCTGCCCATAGTCTCCACTCCAGTCACAGTACTTCCTTCTTCCAGTCTGCACCTATGCCTTCTGGGGAGTTCCTTATGATAACTTGACTGAAGAACAGAAAAGTCATGCTTGGTTAACAGATGGCTCTGCATGATACTTTTAAGTAGATAGTAGCACTGCATTCCCTTTCTGGGATCTCCCTAAAGGTCAGTAGTAAAGGGAAATCCTCCAGGCAGAACCCCAATCAGTGCACCTGGTCATCCAGCTTTCCTGAAGGAGAAATGGCAAAATGTGAGACTGTATACTAATTCATTGGCTGTTGCTAATGGCTTTGGTGGGAAAATCAGGGAATTGGAAGGAACTTGATTGGAAAATTGGTGACGAGGAGATGTGGGAAATAGTTGTATGGATAGACTTTTCTGAATGGGCCAAAAAAGTTAAGATCATCCTGCTTCCCAAAAGATTACCTCTGAAGAAGAGGGTTTTTAACATTCAAGTAAATTAGATGATGCTATATGGAAACTAGCTCTCCTCTTTCCTCTGCAACTCCTGTCATTGCCCAATGGGCACATGAATAGTAGCTTAAACAAAGGGAATAAAAAACAAGCTAAAGACCTGAACAAAAATATTGAAAGTATGCTCCAGAAAAGAAAAGAAATTAAAATATTATAATGAAAAGTGCAAACACCTAGAGTCAGAAAACAGAAAAAAATAAGAATACACTCAAATTATCTTAATCTAAAAGAGCTGAAGAAAAATTAAATTATTAAGTTTTAATATTGGAAATTTTATGGGGAAAATGTTGAACAATGTAAGAACCTTTAAAAGAAAAGGGAAGGAAAACAAAATCACTAAATGAACTGGTCTATATTCAGTAAAACAATTCATTTTAAAAAGTAGCTTATGGTTCGGTGCCAATGATACTAAAGGAAAATGTTCAACCTACACTGAAATCACTATTGAAACACAAGAATATGGGGAAGAGACAGAATATGAACTGGAGTATTTTGACAAGTTGATGACACACTGGATGAACTCACTGAACTATGACAAGAATTTGGAATGCAGTTGTCTGACCAATGGACTGGAAGAAATCCATTTTGTATCTATTCCAAGGTAAGGTGTCCCAATAAAAGGTAGAAATCATTGTACAATATCATTAATATCATCTAAAAGTAAATTTTAATGATCATTCAACAAAGTCTACATCATCACTTTGATGGGGAAATGCCAGAAATTCAAATTGAATATAAATGTGGGTATGGAACAAATGATATCATTGCCGACATCAATTGGATCTTAAGTCAAAGCAGAGTTTACCACAAAAGCTTTACTTTTTGTTAACAATGTACAAGAATTTGACTCTGTGTGTCATAACAAACTATGGATACCATTACAAAGAAAGGGAATTCCAGACCATGTCATTGTCCTCATGGGGAACTTTTACATCAAACAGAACAAGGACATTCCCTATTGTTTTAATTCAGGAAAGGTGTGTGTCAAGGTTGTAGCTTCTTACTATACTTATTCAATCTGAATGTTGAGAAAAAATAGTTTGATAAATTAGACTATTTGAGAAAGAATTCAGATTCAGAATAGGATGAAGAGTTATTAGTAAGTTATGATATACAGATGGCCCAACCTTGCTTACTGAAAGTAGAAAGGACTTGAAGCACTTGCTGAGGAAGTTCAAGGACTGCAGATTTCAATATGGATTACAAATCAAGGTAAAGAAAGCCAAAATACCCCTGTCCCCCACTAAGCCAATATGAAACATCATGATAAACAGATAAGATTGAGCTTGTCAGAGATTTCTTCTTGCTCAGGTTAATAATCCATGCCCATAGAAGTAGCAGTCAAATCAATGCATTGCCTTAGGTATATATGCTACATAACATCTTTTTAAATTGTTCAAGAGAAAGGATGTCATTTTTAAAAAGACCAAAGTGCCCCTTGCCCCAAGCTATGGTATTTTTTAATCTTTTTATATGCATTTGAAAATTGGATATTGAATAAGGAGGAAGAGGACATTGAAGGAAGGAATAGGATACTGAAAGAATAAGGAAGAATTGGACATTGAAGAAGAATTGATTCATTTGAATTATGCTGCTGACAAAGAATACTGAAAGCATCATAGACTGACAAAATAACAAACAAATCTATCTTGGAAAAGTTATAGGCAGAGTGCTCGCTAGAGGCAAGGATGGTGAGATTTCATCTCACATACTTTGAACATGATATCAGGAGAAACTGATCCTTGTAGAAGGACATCATGGCTGGTAAAGGAGATGGGTAGTGAAGAAATGGAAGAAACGGAAAGCCTTCGAAGAGGTAGTTTGATAGAGTGGAGGTAACAGTGGGCTCAAAGATAACAACTGTTATGTATGGCACAGAACAGGCATAGTACACAGACTTTGTTTTTTTATGCTATACATAGAGTTCATACCAGTCAGAACCACCTACATGGCACCGAAGAACAACATCTAGTCATTTGGTAAGAGTTACAGAGACTACACTTAGAAGACCACACTCAGTAATTTCATTCCATTGTAATAAGAATTAATGAGAGAGTATTAAGAATAGCAGTAATCCAAAAGCAAACCAAAGTCACTGCCATCAAGTTGATTATGACTCAAAGCAATCCTGTAGGACAGCTGGAACAGACCCTGGGTTGTTCTGAACTTGTAAATCTTTATGCAGAAAGTTCATTTTACTCTCTACTGGTAGCTGGTAGATTTGAGCCTCTTACCTCGTGAGTATCGAGTAGAAATATTAAAAAATAAAATAATGGCTGGTGTCAGAAAAAGAATAATACAAAACATCCATTTGCTATTCTTGAGGTTTTTAGTGGCTAAACCTACAGAAGAAGATATTATTTCCTGTTTTCCTAATCTGTGAAACTCAATTTAAAGAAAACAAAAATCCCCACAAGTGGACCAATAGCATCAAAATAAACAGATAAATGAAGTTGTTAAGACTTTAATTTACTTGAATTCACAGCCAACACACATAGAATCAGGGTATTGAATTGGTTTAGTCTTCCCTTGCAAAACATCGTTAACGTGTTAAATATCTCTCTTTGAGGACTAAGGTGTATCCTTGCCTTCACTTGTCTGTGAAAGCTGTATATTGAATAAGGAAGACCAGGAAGAATGTATACATTTGAGTGTTGGCAAACAATTTATTCATTTGACTTATAGTGCTGACAAAACTGGGGACTGCCAGAAGGACAAACAAATCTGTCTTGAAAGAAATACATCCACAGTGCTCCGTGGACATGAAAATGACAAGACTTAGTCTTGTGTACTTTGGACGTGCTGTCAGTAGAGGTCAGATCCTAGACTCGCAGACCTAGAGGAAGACATCAAGTTTGGTGAAGTAGAGGGTCAACTAGAAGAGGAAGACTTTGTGAAGATGGTGCAGGATGGACCCTGGTTCATTCAGTTAAGCATATGGTGGTGATGAGTAAGAGCTGACTTGATGGGACCTAACAATAATAGTGTGAAATCTCTGCTGATGGCCTTGCCGGCATTTGAAATATTGGTGGCATAATTTCCAGCAACCCAGGAGCATGCAAGTCTCTAGTGTAGGAAAAACCTGAAAACATATTACCAGTAAGGAATTTTTGAAAAAATAGAGAGCACTATGCTTTAAGTAGAAAGGCATTCTTAAGGTCCCTAGAAACAAAATCCAAACTTTACTTGCTATGATAAGTAAAGTTCTTAAAGTTTCTGTGTGGTTTTTGCAACTTGGGATAAGGAAAGTAAATGTCAGCGGTTCATGAACTGAAAGTACTGTGATAAGTAAATAAAAGTAATAACCTTGTACCAGTCAGTAACTGCTGACCACAAAAATGTTTTAGCTTTGGGTGTTACTAAACTTTATTTCACTAAACAAGACAAAATGGTTGAGTCAACAAGAATTACACGCTGTCTCTCTAAAACAGGTGCTATAAGTAAATAATGCAAAAATAAACCTGCCAGCTTCTAATGCAACAATCTTTGGGGAGAAGGGAAAATATGCACGAGCCTCCTGCATATGATGACAAAGAATAAAAGCATTTAAAAAAAGATGAAGATCTGATCACACTTGAGCCTGCTGAAGCAAACACTCCCTTTGGGTAACTTAAAAATCAACAACACTTGACTTACTCTTTTAGCCACAGTCATAGACACAGCTATAGTAATCAATGCAATTCACAGTCAATTCACAATGTAATTCATAATCAGTTAACCATATAATTCATAACCAATTCACAATATAATTCACAACAAAAAGTTCACAGTGATTACACTCTTTCCTATATCCACCTAAATGAAAAATGTATAAATCATAAATATATCTACCACGGAGATGAAGAAGAACTAGTTTTCTCTTTACTTGGGATTAATGCTACCAGCATGTATCACTGAAAAAGAGAGATTTGGACACATTTCTGTCCCATCCCGTTCTTTATTAGGTCATATTTTAATAATGTGTTATGGAGCTCAGTTTGTACTGAAAGATCTCATAAGGGGAGTTGTGGGATCAAAATGAATTTTTATAGCAATATGAAAATATAATTTACTTTTTTAAAATATAGACTTTATTGAGGGCTCTTACAACATTCAATATATTGTTCATATTAAGCATACTTGCACACATGTTGACACATTCATCTATATTCTCTACTTGAACCGCTCCAGCATAAGCTGCTCTTTCCCTCTTTCCTCTAGTTCTTTATTTTTTTAATTCCAACTCTCTATATTTCCCCTTCCCCCTTCTCCTCCCCCATGAACTTCCTATAATTTACAAATTGTTATTACCTCTTCTTATTGTACACTGTCCAATGTGTTACTTCACTCACGCTCCCCATTGTCTGCACCCCATAGAGGAGGTCACATGTAGATCCCAAAAAATTTGTTCGCCTTTTCTACTCCACCATCCTTCCACCCTCCCAGTGCCACCACTCCCCACTAGTCTCAAGGGATTATCTATCCTAAATTCTCATGTTTCCGACTCTAATGTACATCCCCTGGTCTAGCCAAATCTATATGGCAGAATTGGAATAATGATAGTCAGTGGGAGAAAGCATTTAAGAACCAGAGGAAAGGTGCGCATTTCATTGCTACTACACTGTACCTATACTGGCTCATCTCCTCACTGAAACCCCTCTGTCAGAGGATGTCACTTCACTTATTGATGGGCTTTGGGTTCTCAATCTGAACTCTTCCTTATTTATAATGATAGAATTTTTAGGTCTTTGATGCTTGATACCATATCCCTTTGACACTTCGTGGTCATACAGACTGTTGTGCTTCTTCCATTTGACTTGCTTCTTAGCTATATGGCCACTTATTTACCTTCAAGTCTTTAAGACCCCAGATGCACCATCAGTTTTCTTCACCACATTTGCTTATGCATGTATTTGTTGTCAGCGATCATATCAGGAAAGTGAGCATATAATGTTATGATTATTAGTTCTTGAAACCTGATAATTGATCCCTTTGGCATCTCTTGGTCCCATAAGTTAGTGTGCTTCTTCCATGTGGGCTTTGTTGCTTCTAAGCTGGATGGCCACTTGTTTACTTTCAAGCCTACATGCTTTGATAGCTGGGCACCATCAGCTGTCTCCACCACATTTGCTAATGCACACATTTGTTTTCTGTGATTGTATCAGGGAGCTGTGCATCTTGGAATGCCAATTTAATAGAGCAAAATGTTCTTGCACTGAGGAAGTACCTGATGGAAATCAAATACTCATCTGTTGCCCTAATTCTAAGTCTGTAAGTATCTGCATATTGATCTATTTCCCCTTCATCATATGAATATATGTACCTATGTATATACCTGTATTTAACCTATATAAATGCTCCCTTTTTCCCCAGTTCTTTTTTCTATTTCCCTATACCTCCTCCTGTCCCACCATTATGCTCAACCTCCATTTGGGTTTCAATATTTTCTCTCTGTTACATTAGTATTAATCAATGCCTATCAGACCTTCCACACCCACCCCGCCACTGATCCTGAACCACATGCTACTCTCCCCATCCTTGGATCAGCCAACACCCCCCCATACACTCTGGTACCATCAGTCCCATCGTTCCCACCCCCAGACCGCCCATACAATTCACCCCATCCAGATAGACCTGTAGAGAAAATAACATGCTCAAAAAAGGGCATCCCATAATGACGCAACCAAACATATGAAAACATCAACAAAAAAGCCAATATTATTGTATTTTTGCACCATGCAAAAATACAATAATAATAACAATATAAAAACCCACAAATCGTTTAAGGTCTGTTCGTTGACCTCCAGGAATGAGTTCTGACTCAGTGGGATGGGGTGGCACACTCTGGTCACAAAGTATATCTTTGGTACTCAATTTGGAGCTCCATGTTCTGTGGCACACCCATAGTTTTTTTATGTGGTTGGGTCAGATAAGGTATAATCCTGACCCTGTTTCTCCATTGTTCACCCCAAAATGTCTTGGGTCAGTGAGGGTAGCTATATTTCATATTGGGGCTGGCCATATGGTCTTCTCTTCGTATCAGCAGTTCTGAGTGGGAATATTATCCTGAAGGCTCGGAGGGCCAGGATGTATTTCAGTCTAATTTACATTTTTGACTTGCCTGATTAGGCACAAAAGCAACGATGGTAAAACTGCTGTCACTACAGTACTCATGAAGGCAGCTGTAGCGAATCACATAAGTAATTCAATAGTCATTGTGCTATCTATAAATATACACTCATAGATTAAAGGAAAGAAAGAGAGAAATAAAGGGAAGGACGGAAGGAAGGAGCTGATGCATATGGGTTTTCTAAAACTTGAGTTTCTCCTCGAGAGCTTAAAGTTAGCCATTGCAGCAAGAAGTGTCAACTTTTCTACCTGGATTGGCCAGCTCCCTTCATTTTTGAGAACACAGCTGCCAAAGATGTATGAATGATCACAGCACCCCTGTCAGATGTTTCCTCAAGTACTGCATGGTGTTCCGACAAAAAAGTAGCTAGTTGAGCTTACATCTCAATCATGCTGGTGCTTTTCATCAAGAAAGTCATGATATTTCAGAAAGCAGTAGAAATTCTTCATGCATGCTCCCTTTTATTATGTAGAAAATTAAAATCACATATACTCAAGGGTCAAGATTTAATTAAACTAATCATTTACTTCATGAATCTCTTACAATATTGCTACAATGCATCTTTTGGCAAATGTATATTTGCGTGAAGTTGAAATGTCTTCATTGTGCTTCTTCTACCCATCAAAGTTTCACAGCAGCTTGATGATGGGGGACTGGCCTAAGTGTACTGCAGATAAGAGGATCAAGATAGTAAAGGGATTGGTGAAAATGTGTAGCAATGTAATTTTCCTCACAGTTTATTATTGTTATTTTGTGCAAATGCTTATGTTAAACTTGATAGCTAATGTGCTGTCAAGTTGATACTGACCCTGTGTACAATGACACACCTCCCAGTCCTGCACCATCCTCCTAATTGTTGTTATACTTAAGCCTATCATTGTGTCAGTTTATCTGGTTGTGGGTCTTCTACATTACCTAGCACCATGTCCTATTACAGTGACAAATGGCTTTTGATAAAGTAATCGAACTATGTGAGACAGATCTCACTATATAAAAATTCTCCTAACTGAACCACTAAGCAACATCATGATTAATGGAGAAAAGATCAGAGTTGTTAGGGATTTCATTCTACTTGGCTCCACAGTTCAGACCTTGGGAAGCAGCAGTCTGAAAGTCAAATGATATACTGCCCTTGGAAAATCTCCTGGACAAGACCTATCAGAAGAGCAAAGATATCACTTTGATAATTAAGGTGCTTTTGAACCAAGTTATAGTATTTCAATCATCTCATATGAAAGTTGGGCAATGAATAAGGAAGACCAAAGAAGATTTGATCAATTTGAACTGTGATGTTGGTGAAGAATATTGGCATACTCTGGATGGTCAGAAGAATTAATATAACTATATTGGAAGAAATACAAAGTTCCTTATAGTCAAAGATATTGGCCTTTTGTCTCATGGACTTTGGACACATTATAAAGAGGAAACTAGGGAGAAGTACATCACGTGTAATAGAAGGTCAGCAAAAGAGAGGAAAATCCTAGAGAAGATGGATTGATAATTGAGCTCAAAAATAACAACAATTGTGAGAATGTTTCAAAACTGGGCATTCTTTTCTTCTGCAATAAATGGAATTACAATGATTCAGAGTGAACTCCATGGTACCTAATAACAGCAAGCAATTATTAAGTGATAATGTTTTACTGTTTAAGAACAACTGCTCTAACCACATTTTTATAGATTTTGTATTTCACACTAATGCTTCTATTCAGAACAATATGTACAATAATTTCTGTACTGCTATTCACTCTCCCAAATGGAGGGCCTGACTCCTGGTAAAACCACAGACTTCGGTCTGGACTATTTCCCTTTAGCAGCAGCAAAAGCAGCAGCAGCATCTCTATTATATATTGTTAAATGAGCACCTATTAGATTCCAGTCTAGTTATTTCATTTTCATTTAATTTAATCTACACCAAAACGACTGAGTTATATTCTTCTCTTACAATAAATGCATTGGGGTGAAATAAATAAGAGGCATACTTCTATTAGCGCTGGCACAAAATTTTATCAATAAATAGTGATTATATTTACACATGAATTTATATATGGAAAAAATGGAAACATTGCTTTATACCATATTTGTACAGATTAAGGGGGTACCAAAAAAATCTGGAATTTTCCTGGGTGGAGTGAAGATTTCATAGTACACACTTTTCCAGCTAGGCAAGCATCGAGCGACTCACTCCAAGTTAGTGTACCCACTTGCATCACCTAGGAAGGTTATCGCGGGTCACAGTGCATTTTTCCCTAAAAGCAGTTTCGCTGAAACCTCATTTTTCGTGATGGCCTATTTAAGAGAACAGTGTGCAGCTGTGAAGTTTTGTTTCCTGCCTGAGAAAAGTGCCACAGAAACTGTTGTGATGTAGAGCACAGCTTACAAGGTCAGTGCTATGGGAAAAACCCAAAGGTCTGAGTGATTTCTGCTTAAAACAGAGCTAAAATGTTGATTGATGGCAAACCTAGTTCTGGATGTCTGTATTTCCCAAATGGACAAAAATGTTGACTCCAAGTGCATTTGTAGTTCATTCGACCAAGTTTATTGAGCTTTCTATTAACAAATGTTGAAAAGATAACAGTGTGCAACAGTCAGTGCCTGATTTGTGGTAGATCAGGGGACTGCTTTTACCACCATGAGAACGTACCTTCCCATGCAGTCAACTTAGTGTGCACTTTGAGGCAAAAAAAAAAAAAAAAAAGCACGCCTCTCATGCATCCATGCACCTGGCTCACCTTTGTTTTGTGAGACTTCTTTTTGCTTCCAAGAATGAAGAGGGACATGGAAATACAGCAATTTGTTGACACAGAAGAGACTTTGTTTTCCTCAGATTTGTTTTTAATGGGTAAAATATGGATGTTGTAATCCAGTACATCAAATCTTCATATTACAAATCTGAACTAGAAGAGGAGAAAATGAAACTATTTTTAAAAACTATTTTAAGATGTTATTATAAAGGGCTTAAATAAAAAGAAAATGTTTTGAGAATAATGATGGCCACAATGTGCAAATGTGCTTTGCATATAATGTATGTATGTATAGATCATGATAAGAGTTAGGGGGAGAGAAGACCAAAACAAGAGTTGTATGAACTCCCAATAAAATGTGGTGAAGAAATCTGATGGCACTGAGCTATCAAAGGATATAGTGTCTGGGATCTTAAAAGCTTGAAGATAAACAAACAGCCTTCTAGCTCAGAAGTAGCGAAGGCCACACAGAAGAAGCACACCAGCCAGTGTGGCTGCGAGATGTTGAAAGGATCAGGACTCGGGCATCGAACAAGAAAAAAAAAAATCACTGTATGCTCACATTCCCAAGGGACCACTGGGGACCTGTGGGGACATTACCAAGAGTGGTGAAGAAAGCTGATGGCACCCGGCTATGAAAAGATATAGCAGCTGGGGTCTTAAAAGGCTTGAGGGTAAACGAGTGACCATTTACCTCAGGAGAAACAAAACCCACCATAGAAGAAGCAAAGCAGCTTATGCAACCATGAGGTGTTGAAAGAAGAAGGTATCAGGCATCAAAGAACAAAAATCATATCATTAGGTGATATGATTGTTGAAGACAAATGTGTGCAGAGGCGAACAGTGTGGAGGAAGATGATGACTTCCAGCTACCAACTGATAACATATCTGGGCTCTTAAAGGCTTAGTAGACATTTAGTATAGAAGCAGCAAAGTCCACACCAACCTGTAAGGATGTAAGGAGCACACCAGCCTGTGTGATAATGAGGGGTCAAAGTGAGCAGATACCAAGCATCAGAGAACAAGAAGCACATCACCACAAATGAGGGGGGGAACAGGGTAGGGTGGGTACACAAGGCCCATCTGTGGCCAATTGGATGCCCCCTTACAGAAGAGTCAGAGAGAGGAGACGGGCCAGTTGGGGTGCAGTGAAGTAGCAATGAAACATATAACTTTCCTCTAGTTCTTAAAGATTTCCTATCCCCAAATCTACAGATCCCAATTCTACCTTACAAATCCAGCTGGACTCAAAGAGGTACACTGGCACAGATGGGAACTGGAAATATAAGGAACCCAGGACAGATGAACCCCTCAGGACCAGTAGAGTGAGTGGAATTATCAGATAGGTGGAGGGAAGGTGGGGCAGAGAGAGGGAGCCAACTACAAGGATCTACACATAACCTCCTATCTGGAGGATGGACACTGGAGGAGTGGGTGATGGGAAACATTGGGCAATGTAAGATATGACAAAATAATAATAATTTATAAAGTATTAGGGGTAGTGGGGAATGGGGGAAGAGGGAGGGAGGGAAAGGGGCAAAAAACTGATATCAAAGACTTAACTGGAAAAGCAGAAATTTTGAGAATGATGATGATAGCAGGCATGTGAAGGTGCTAGGCACAGTATATGTATTTATGGATTGTGATAAGTGATGCATGAGTCTCCAATAAAGTATTTTCTAAAAGAATTAACATATTCACCAGCCCATTTAAGATTCTATAAACTAGTTTAAATTATTAAAAAAAATTATCAGTGTAAAGTAAAGCTTTTCTAAGCCTGAAAGAAATGATTTTTAAAAGGCTATTGTAGAACTGCCTCACTCAGAAAAAAGTATTTCACAAAGCTAGTTAATTTTATATATAGTAAAATTAACTTAGACATTGTATATGTGTATATATATATATAATGTCTAAATTAAGCACTACTGATTTTCCTATCTATGCTAACCCTAGCAATTAAAGCATGGATTATCCTTTCAGACTGGACATACTGTTGTAAACAAATCCTAGATTTCTCAGTTAATGAGTGTGAATGATGGTTTAGGTTATATATTTATATTCATATTCTATAGTATGCATAAGGCTTCTGGTGAAATTATTATTACACACAAAAAATTGTCAAAATCTCTGTGATTTTCAGAGGTCTATTTCCATGGAAGACACAATGATGTTACTCTGTGCTGGCAATGGAGCTGCATCATAGGGGAGGAAGCTCAGATGTATGGAATCCAAGTATTACATAAGGCAGCTGATACATTTGCCTCCTTTCTCCTCAAGGAGGGAGAGAGTGGTCTTTTCTCTGAAGTGTAAGTAGATAAATATTCTCCTCCAAAAAATGCACTACAATAAAGTTGATTCCAACTGATGGCAATTCAATAGAATAGAAGAGAATTCTCCCGTAGGAATGATAAAGCTTTCAATGTTCTCAGAGGACCCCAGATGGCATAGTGACTTCAGTGCTGGACATTGACTCAAGACCAGCAGTGGGGCCACAAGTCTACTCTATGAGTTTTTATTCATACTGTGGCAATGAGTTTTTTATTTTATTGTTATGCAAGTCAAGTCCTTATCTTGTTCCCACACAGCTACTGGTGGATTTGAATTGCTGGAATTGTAGTTTCCTGAGAAGTAAACATAAAGTCTCTAGTCACTGTTGGATGGGAAACAAGCAGTTCCAGGGGAGATAAGTCTCTAAGAGCAATATGTAATCTTGGGGAGAAAGAGTAAACTTTCTATTCCCATAAAGAGCTATAGTATAAGAAACTCAAGGGTAGTTATGCCCTATCCCAAAGGGTCGCTTTGAATCTAGCAGGGAGTGAGTGAGTAAGTGAGTGAGTGAGTGAGTGAGTGACTGGATTACTATCTTGAGCTTTCAAGATTTATTTGCTTTTCAATAAGCTTTTAGCTAAGCTATCTAGTATTGATCTAGTATGGACTGAAAACCCATTGTTTGCAAATGTGAATAAAAAAGTAGAGAGAATGGTCTCTCACTAACAGCAAAGCATCATTATTCTTGCTATACGGATAAGATAGAGCTCAGAGATGGAAAGAGATTTGTACAAAGAATAAATCTCTGAGGATGAACTCCAACTCTTACATAGGTCTGTCTTCCAAACCCCTATTCTTTCCTGTGTGCTATTCTAGTTTTTGTAACATGTGGTAAAGGAAGGATAAATGAATTAATAAATGGATTCTCAAAACTTGGGTTAAAATTCCAAGAAATTTTTGGGTTGAAAATATACCATATATACTCAAGTATAAGTCAACTCAAGATGATTCAGTTGAGATACTTCAGCGTATATACAAGGTAATCTAATTATTCATTGCTATCATCACTTATTTTCAGAATTTTGGGGAAACTGATAACCGTTCCTGACATTACATCCACACAAAAAATAGATTTCTAGCGACAACCAATTAAAATAGAAGCAGATTGAAAAATATATCAAAGTCAGTAACCTTTCTATCCTTCTGACTTTAGAGAATATATTTGACGGTGAAGTAACACTTCTTTTTGTGATGAAAAAATATCAATACATAAAAAATAGACACATTAAGATCATTTTCTCCCATTTAAATTAATGGTCATTTCAGAAAATGATTAATGGTTATAACTGTCCACTCAAGTATGAAGTGTGATTGCTTTTCCAACTGTTGTTTTTCATTGGGCATGTGTTATTACCAAGAACAAGATGAATTTAAATATAAAACATCTCTCTTTCAGGATCATTGTTGAGTAATTTCAATTCCTTTATATTTATAACTCATAAAAGAAGCTGCCTAAAATATGAGCACTGTACTTTATAAAGGGAATTGCATAAGCAGAGTCACTGTCATGTAATCTCTGGACAATGAGATGATCATTTGAGAGGGGCAGTTGTGATATCATGTGTTAAACTGCTAGATGTGTTCTCCTTTCTTTTTGCTAATAAAGTTGTGCATAAAGACCGTAATACATTAAAATCTAAAAAAATAATAAGTAAATAAATAAATAAAATAACTGTCATTCATCAATTTATCAGGAAACTCCTAAAGATTATGGTGTGCATCAAATAAAAGATTGTAATTCTTACTCTGTTCCTAGAAGAAACTCAAAGTAATATACCACCAAATAGTTTGGGGATTATTTGTCCCATTTACTTCAGTCTGCATTTCTCTGACACTGTTTTTACAAGTGAGAGAGGTGTGTTTTTGTTCAGGTTGAAGTCTACTGATACTTGAAGCTATTTTCCTAAGAACACTCTGCAGAACATTTACTTTTATGCTTTGTAGATACAGATGCTGCTGCCATAAACTCCATCTTCACAGAGGGGTGATGTGGCACAGGTTAGCACAGTGCTCCCACTGTTGTATGCAGAGTTGACCTGAGTCAGAACAAACTGGGCAGCACCTAAAACAAAAACTTAATTCATCAGCCTAACAAACTATGAAGCCTGTTAGAACAAGTAGAACTGCTCCTTTGGATTTTATATCTCCTATGATGATACTCCAAGGCGATAGTTATTATGGAAGCAAACAATCACACTGTTCTCCCAACAACAAACTATATGCGATAAAGTCACAAATATGTGATTGTGAAAGAAAGAAAGTGACAATCTGCATTTTTTTTCTCTTTGAACATTTTTAACCTAGAATAAATCTGATTAGCTTTGTGTTCCACTGGTTAACAAGAAAATAGCAGGTGCCTCATTAATTTCCTCCCTTTTCCCCAATAGTCCCAGTGTTAAGATAGAGGACTCTAATTTTGATCATTCAATTTTTTTTATCCAAATTGTTACTGACATAGGGCTGCATATTTTGATCATTTACATAGAAAGAACTCGTCCTGGGTTTTATTGCTTAATGAAAATTTCCTTTCATTGTGGCATATTGTCATGCAGAGAACATGTATTGAGATTTACTAGTCTATGGAGTACGTTTAAGCAGACTAATCACAAAATATAGTTTATTTTAAAAATCTTCTAGGCAGAAAATTTTAACCAAATCGTATGGAAATTCTATGGAATGGTAATGACATTTATTCTGAGTTTTCTGGGATATTTACTTCAATCAGTGAAAAAAACTGATCAAATCCAACCACTTCATAACTATATTCATAGCTTTTGGTGTACCTAAATCAAACTACAGCTTGCAGAGTAAATGTTTGGAAGTCATAAAGATTCTAAGTGCAGAGGATACTAGATAAAATAAATAAATAAAAATAATAAAAAGCAGAAAAGGATTAAAAATTCAAATAATTTGAATTCTAATTTTTGGATAGTTAAGTGCTAGTATGATTCAAAAACACTTCAAATTGAATATCATAAAACACAAAAATAATGCTCAGTTTCCTTATTTAATTATAACTATATCCACATACCATGTGTGGGGACACGTGATCCTATGCCACCGTACAATATACATTTAAAAGTAACAGCTTACTGGCCAACAAATTTACAGATAAATTTTGTAATCTCCTCATACTACAGATTAGATATTCTTGCTTAACTTTTTTTACTATCATAGATTACATTTTAATAATGCAGAAATGCTTAATATAAAAATATGTGTGTGGCAATTAAATATAAATATTGAACATTGTGGACGACCTAAGAAAGGTGTGTGAAAATTGGTGTCTATAATACAATATGCTCTATTTTCTAATTATAAGATGTCACCTAATTATAAGCTGTTACATATTACAAGATACACTCTCGATTTAATAAGAGATTTTAAAAATAAAGTGATGGACATTAAATACCTGAGCTGGAAGACTCTTACTGACTTCAGAATTTTTAGGATGTAGAATTAGTAGTTGAAATGAATAAAAATGCAGGCTGCCCAGGATATTTTAATGTCAGATAAACAATGGATATTTTTATTCTATATATGTCTCAAGTAACAAAATCTGGTAGTGTACTGGATTCTGAGCTGTGCTGCTAACTGAGAGATTCACACTTCAAATCCAGGCAATCATGGGAGAAAGATGATGCTTCTTGGGCCCAGAAAGATGGACAATCTTGGAAGCCCACAAGGGGCAGTTGTGCTCTTGTAACTACACTGATGTATGCAGGGGCACTTGGTCTCCAGAATCTCAAGAATGGACCGCCAGATGATGTAAAACTATCACAAAGCATTGCTTACTTGAATAGGAAGAGGAAAAGCAGCAGATCCAGCATGTGGGGACTTACCACTGAATGACTTGAGTCTGGAGGTCTTTGTGAGGTGACTTGCTGCTTCCAAGTTATGAAGGCCTCAACCCTGGGTCTACACTTATTTCTCAGGTCCAAACATAAAGCTGGTCATTTTCTCCCCATGTCTGGGTCTTGTCTGGGTATGGACAGGGAAGTACACCTGCTATGTTCAGCAAAAAAGAGGTATGCGTTTGTTGACCTTGGAGTTTAGAACCAGTCTCAAGGTCTCATGTCATTACTTCCAGTACTTTCTGGCATATCTCTGTGCAGGGCCTCTTTCCCTCCCACTGCCTGTGGGATCTCCATCGCCTTTTTACTATGTCATAATACATGGCTATGAATTGGAATCCATTCAATCAGTAGGTTTTTTTCTTTTGGGGGCATCACTGCCCTCTCGTGGTGGGAGTAGGAGGCACAACCTTTTCTCCGTGGAACTGGAATTAAACCTCCATCCCAGTGGGCTGTAGTCCCGTGCACAACCACTATGCCACCAGGGCTCAGCCCCCAATCAGTGGGTTTTAAATGATTATTTTATTTTATTTTTGATTCATATCCCAGTGTGTACCTCTACTGTAATAAAAATCATTAGTCATTTATGTGAAATTCAAATTAAGCATGCTATAGTGTATCTGACATCACCTTGCAAAATGTCTCCATGAACACTCTCAGTAGTATTAGATAATCCCCCCACAATATATGACACTCTTTTTTCCCTAGGCATCAGTAAGATCATGGGATCTTAGATTTCCTCTCTTCTCTTTACTTCATCCACTCTATCCTTTGCACTGCCAATATTTTTTCGAACCACTCTAATTGAGAGACTTCCTTAAATATCGGCATTAAGAAGAGTTACTATGCTGCATCACGCTACTCTAAGGCACGTGAAACCAAACTACACCAAACCCACTGCACTTGAACTGACTGAAACTCATATCAGCTTTTTTGTGGATTTCAGAGGCGAAACATTTACAGGCCCACAAACATCCCCTTTCTCCCAGGGAGGAACCGCTGACTTTGTCTTATTAGCAAAAACAGCTAGGACACTTCCAGAGCATTTGCTAGAAATGCTAATGCAACTCAAAATTCATGTCTCATGCATGATTTTTAAGTATATTAACATTTTGTTGCATCTCTAACAGTAGCTGAAAATGTCATGAAAATACAGAAACAATAAGAGTAACTGAAAATATTATGTGAAATGCAGAAACATTTGTTTTCTTGGCCCTGACATAACACATGGCCCTAGAAACGAAGAGAACAAGAAAGTCTGATGGTCCCAGATGATCCCCTCCCACAACTCTTGCCTGTAAAGCACCGATTGGTTTGTTGCTCTAACAGGCAGGTTTTGTTAAATAAGATCGACTGCGTCTCCTGGATAATCGAATCCAATAAATACTCCTGCTACATTTTATGCCCTAACTTGCGCATGAGTCATGATTGACCCACTGGTGCCTACTTGACTCAGACCGTAGATACGCTATATCACTCCTAAACACCTTCTGCATGGAAATAGAAGGCCTCATTTGTTTTTCCTGTCACATGGCTTGTGGTTTCAAACTGCTGACCTTGCGGTTAGCAGTCAGTGTGAAGCCACTAAGTCACTAGGGACGTTGCATGAACACATAAGGCAAAGAGTTGGTAGTTTGCTTCTGTTAAGATTTATAGTCTGAAAGCTTTGGGGGTAAATTCTATCTTGTCTGATAGGGTTGTTATGGTATGCATTGAAATAGACTCAATGCAATATTTGTTTTTGTTATCTTTTATCTTTCCTATAACTTTTTAGTACAATTGTTTTTCAGAAGTTGAGATTTTTCAACATCAGATGATCTATATCACATTATAAAATGCCTGCAGTTTCTTTTTTCTTTATCTTTTTCCCCAAAAGAGAATTCATATTTTTCTGTCTTGGCTTCATGCTAAAGCTTGATATGGAAAGCACTTTGGTGTGCAGAAGGCTGGGGCTTGCAGCCAGAGTTTTAATGCCACCGTGAGCATTGACTTAAACACAAGCGCCATCAAGGGTGCTTTAAACACTTCTGATCACTGAACTGCCAAAGTGACTATTGACAATTCCAGGAAAATGCAGAGAGACGGCTTGTTCTCAGGAAGGGAAGGTTTACTGTGTTCCCACAAAGGACAAGGTAACTTAGTGTTAGGGGAATCATTTTTAGAACAAAAGCATCGATGAAGGGCAATTGTAACTTTTGTTTTCTTTCCTTTTCTTGCCAGTTGGACCAATAACCGCTCCTTTCATTCATGTCATCAGAAAGTTATAAGAATGCTGCTTTGGAAAGCGTCTCTGTGCATGAACCACCACCTCAGTGAGATAGCGTAAGACAGGCACTGCAACAATTGGCTCCACTAGAATGATTTTGAAGATGGAGCAGGAGCCTTGGGGCCACCTAACAACAACAACAACAACAACAACAACAACAACAACAACAGCAGTGGAAGGATGAAGCACATTCTGGTTTTTAATTATTATAACATCGTGAATTCTGTAGTGCTCTCTGGGCTCAAGGACATACTGTTCTGATAGCATATCTGTCCATTTACCACCTCTGTTTTCACTGCATATGTAAAATAATATCCGGTTGATGCCTGAAACCTGATCCTTTTGACTCCTCTCGGCCACACTGGCTGGTGAGCTTCTTCCGTGTGGACTTGGATACTTCTCGGCTGTTTGGCTGTTTATCTTCAGGCTTTGAGCCCCCAGACTGGATATCTTTTGATATCTGGGTGCCACTCGTTTTCTTCCCCACATTTGCTTATGAACCTGTTTGACTTCAGTGATCATATTGGGCCGGTGAGTATTGTGGCCAGATTCATAGAACAAAGTGTTCTTGTATTGAGAGAGTGACTGGGTGGGGGCCCAAGGTCCAGCTGCTGCCTTAGGACTAAGTCTATAACTATATGTTCCTGAATTTATTCCCACCTTTTCATGGATAGCTAATTTTTTGGGGGGTCGGCATCACTGCCCTCTGGTGATTGTGGGAGCTACCCAGCCTTGCTGCTGCTGGATTTGAATCGCCAAGCCAGTGGGCTACAGTCCTGCACTCAACCACTAAGCCATCAGGGCTCAGCCCCTGGATAGTTATCTTTACATGCACAGTTGCCTGTGTTTAGACCTCTATAGGTGCTCCTTGCCTTCTCGTTCCTTCCTCTATTTCCTTCTGCCTTCCTCCTGTCCCTCTTTTGTGGTCAGTCTTCATTTGAGTTTCATAACTTCCTCTCTGTTGTATTACACTTACTTTGACCCTATTAGGTCTCCCCCACTCCCCTCCCCACCAATTGCAGACCACTGGTTGTTCCCCCCATCCCTGAGTCTGTCCATGCGTCCTTTCCCCCATGGCTATTAGGAACCATTGGTCCAGTCGTTCTGTCCTCCAGACTGTCCAGCCAAGTGTGCTCCCTTCTTGATTTGGTCCATTTTGGGGACTTGGACCACCTTGCTTCCCTGCTGTGTGTCTCCCAAGGTGTCCTTTGTTTCTGCCTGTAGGAAGACAGTGTGACAGGCCCTGTTGTTTGCACAGTCTCCCCTGTGGCTTTGGTCCCCG
This sequence comes from Nesogale talazaci, assembly GCA_004026705.1. Taxonomy (NCBI): domain Eukaryota; kingdom Metazoa; phylum Chordata; class Mammalia; order Afrosoricida; family Tenrecidae; genus Nesogale; species Nesogale talazaci. The sequence continues at coordinate 24,010 of PVJH01016995.1, forward strand.
CAGGAGCGTATTCCTCTGAGCATTGTGGGCAGGGATGGGGACAGCAGAGGGACTGGACCGGCTCTCCTTCTCTTCCTCCATTTCCACATGTCTCCATGTGGGTGTGGCATGCTGGTCACTTTCCGTCACCTTTTCTCTGCCACACCCACTTCCATTGAGGGAGTCAGTCTGGCTCTGGTTATGGCCCGCCCTGTAGCTCTCTCTTTTCATGTCTCCTTCCACCTACTTCCTCACAGTTGGGTGTTGCATGGAAGGATCTGCATGCCTGCTTCAGCTTCTGTGGAGACAAGACCCGTAAACTCCCCCTGGGTGAGTTAGTTCCCTGCTCCCTCCGTTAACCTTTTACTTTCAAACCTCCTTTTTCTCTCTCCCCATTTCGTCTTCCCTTTTTGTACTGTCCCCAACATGTGCATCCCTGGGTTTGGTTCCACCTCCTCCCCTTTCCCTGGATCTCTAACCAACTGTTATGTTATAGGGGCTTCCCTTCTATACCTACCAAATTGTTTACACTTACCTCAGAGGGCTTATGCTGTACTTCTTTTGTGTTTGACTCACTTTGCTTAACATAATTTCGTCCAGCTTTTCCCATGAGAAGGCATGTTTCATGTGCTCATCAGTACTTTTGAGTGAAGCATAGTACTCCATTGTATGTATATTCCAGAGTTTGTTGATCCACTCGTCTGCTGATGGAAATTTAGGGCAGTCATGGGGAGGAGATGGGTCAGTCAAGGGGCAGTGAGGTAGCAAGGAAGCATAAAACTTTCCTCTATTTCCTGAAGGTTTCCTCCCCCCAACACCACAGTCCCAACTCTGCCTTGCAGTTCCAACTGGACTGGAGGCGGTGCAATGGAGGAGATGGGAGCTGGAAATGCAGGGAACTCAGGGTGGAAGAACCCCTAGGGGTCAGTGGTGGGAGTGGAGTTGCCAGATGGGTGGAGGGAGGGTGGGGTAGAGAGAGGAAGCCAGCTATGGGGATCTGCAGACTATCTCCTATCTGGAGGATGAACTTAGGGAGGATTGGACAGGGGGAGATGTCGGGCAGTGTAAGACTTGGCAAAACAATAATGATTGCAGAGTAATGAAAAGTGGGAGGAAGGGGGGAAAAGATGGAGGGGGAAGGAAGAGGGGCTCATATCAAGGGCTCAAGTGGAAAGGCATATGTTGGGAAAATGTTGAGGAGGGCAGGCAAGTGGGGGTGCTTGGCACAGTATATGTAACAATGTATTGAACTATGTATGATGAAAAGCGATGTATCAGCCCCCCATAAATGATTAAATTAAAATTAAAATTTAAAATTAAAATTATTTTTTAATTTTAAAAAAGAACACAGTAGCTGAAGAAAAAAATAATATTAATATCTTTTCTTCACTACTATAAATGTATGATAATCTTCTCAGACAGTATGTTAAATGTCACCTGGAGAATAATGAATCCTAAAACTATTGCTCATTTTTATACTGTTTCCATAAATGTCATTTCACTATCTTCAAAAATTTTTCCCACTGATACAACAAGCTTAACTTTCTAAAACCAGAAATTGAAATTCTGTCATTTTTAAAAAGCCAGGGCATTCATATAGTCATCCTACTTTCAGCCTTGCTCAAATTTTAGACATTTACTGCTGTGCTCACTGCACCCTTCCCTGTAATAATTTTCCAGCTACTTCAGTATATCTGCCTTCCAACCTCTGTGCTAGGCTCCTCAAAGTATGGTCCAGCTATGAGGAATGGTCCACCAAATTGCCTTACATTATCACATGAACTTTATTATATATATACCTGCTTTCTTTGATACTAAATAACGGTCCCTAGTTTATGCTATTGCTAAAATAAAAGTAACAAAATTTCAAAAGTGGGTCATTCCAAATAAGTGCATCCAATGTTAGAAAGCTGCAAATATAATGAAGATTTTGATAGTTGTGCACAAGAGAATAAAGATACTAAAGTCTCTCCAGACGGCAGCTGTTTGCTGTAGTAGAAGGCCCAGTCTTTCTGGAGCGGTGGGTTGTTTTGAACTGGGGATCCTGCAGCTAGAAGCCCAGCACCTGACCACTTCACCAGCAGGGCTCTGGCCCATACTAAAAGAAGGCAACCTTTAGTATACCTGGCAGAGGGATTACAGAGTGTTGGAATGCAACAAACCCTTGCTCCTTTGTCCTTTGTTCTTTTTCTTTTTTTGCTTCTTTCTGAGACTCTTCGCTCTTTTGCGTTTTGTATGATCTTGTTGACCAATGATGACTCTAAAGGGAGGAAGTATTCCATGTCTCCAAATGAAAGAAGATGAGGATGAGTTTCAGGGCAAAAGAGGGACCAACCAGGAGCTCAGACAGACTCTGGCAATTGACTCTGGGAAATGAGACCCCTATTTTCCCAATCATTCTCTTAATTCTCCCTGGCAGCATAGTACCATAAGATGTTGCAGTGTCCTATTCTTTAGCTTAAATATTAAAATTGAAGGGAAGGGAGCATGCATTTGCAAACCACATGTGTTCCTACCCACTACACCACATTGACAGGTGAGATAGCCACTAGTGGTTAGGGAACAGACACAGATATATGATTGCTCTTTTTCATCTTGCAAAAGTTATTACATAGCCCTGGCTTGTTAATAATTCAAAGACCCTGGTCATATAATCATCCCAATCTAAAATTAGGAGTCATAATTGATATTTCCTCAATCAACTAATGGTCACCAAGTATATTCAGACTCCTGATAATATGTCTACTATGTTATTTTAATTGGCAGAGATATAACCGAGACCTTATTAGTTCATTCCTGGTTTGCTAAAAAGCAAGAGTAATTAGAATGTGTCTTCTGCGTACAATTTCCCTGTATATTATTTCACTGGCTTTTCTGTCAGCAAATTAGTTTTCACCCCCTAACACTTGATAGAATTATGTATATTCCTGTCAATTCTTCCTAAAATATTAACTTCACCATTCAAATCTTCCATTTAACTCTTTCAGGTCCTAGAAGTAGACATAGCATAAAGTTATTCCACAATCATGTTCTAATTTAACTATCCAACTTAATCACTACTGTAGTATTCCTAAAAATAGAATAGTATTTATTTCATGCATGTAAGGTGCACTGTGCTATGCACTTTCGATTATAGTTTATAATGTATCAAGGGGTCCCGAATGTAGGAGTATCGGGGAGGGCAAAAACAAGAGCTGAAAACCAAAGACTCAAGTAGAAAGAAAATATTTTAAACATGATCATGGCAACATATGCCCAAATATGCTTGATATAATAGATATGTGGTTTGTTATAAGAGCTGTAAGAGCCCCCAATAACATGATTTATAAAATATAAAAGAAAATATCCAAGAAGCATGAAATATAATCCATGGACTATAAGATTTTATGTAATCAGCTGGATATTACATATAAAATGACACATGAGGGGGTGGATACTATAAAATGAACACTAACTGAAGAATTGGACAACATCAGGATTGGTACAAAAAATTTAAAGAAGTGACACAGTGGCTACAACAATGGGTTCAACATAAGAGCAAGAGTAATAATAGTGCAGAACGATCAATGTTTTGTTCTGTCGTGTATAGGGTCACTGGGAATCAGAACTGACTCAAGGGTACCGAACGACTGAAAATCACGGACACAGTGTGCCATGAAGCCATGGGGGAGAGACAGTTCAACGTAGATACCTTCATAAAGGTGGGTGTTGGGACTGAACCTCAATGGCGTAAGTGTTTGAGTGCGGGACAGCAGCCCGCGGGCTTGGCAGCTCAAATTCAGCGGCTGCTCTCAGGAGCGGTACTGGGTAGCGTCCATGACCACCAGAAGCAGTGATGCCCCCCTGCCCCCCAAAAATTAAAAAAAAAATAAAGCTGGATGTTTGAGGCACTATTCTCGTCAAGGAGAAAACTCCTCTGTTAGCCAGATTCGTCTGGTGTCGCTTCCTGTGTCATGAAATGCTCAGACACAGTTCAATGCTATCTATCTTGTGCCTGGAATGAGAAAACCTCACTAAAAAATAAATAAACCTTACTATTTTATATTTAATTTATTGACTTTAAAATATATATCCTATTAACTAAAATTCACTTAATTCTACATTGGCTGTGTGTGTGTGTGTGTGTGTGTGTGTGTGGCTTCCATAATTAAGTATATCCTGCAAATAAGAAAATCTAGAACTATTCCAGCAGCTTGTGTTCATGCAGGATGAAATGACCATAAGGATAATATATGTATTCTTTTCACATATGTATCCAACAAAATGAATAGAGCTTACTTATATACTAAATTAAAATAGTAGCTCATGCTATTCAATACTTTAAAATAAAATGCACAGTGAACACAGCTGTGTCAGTCCTGGTAGACTAGAGGAACAAATTTCAGAGACACGCATATAGGTATAAGGAATGGGTTTATATTCAAGAGGAACAGGACATTGAGAAAACATCCCTGCCCAGTCCATCTCAAAGTCGCAAGTCTGATATTAACCCATATGCCCGAAATCAGTGCATAAAGTCTCCTTCTGACTCACAAAGTCACAGATCAGTGGGTACAGAGTCCTGGCACCTACAGGGGTCTCCCCATGGCTCCTCGCTTCCAGGGATCAGGGTCCATCAACAGCATCCCGTGGTGGCAGAAGCAACTCATCCTTGGCAGAGGCCTCCATATGGCTGCCCTAGCCTCAGAGGTCCAGCTCCATCAGGGCAAAGCCGTGTGGTTTCTCCACCGGCTACTCCAGCTTCCCAGATGCCACCATTCTCTGTTGCCTGTGATTAATCATCTCTCAAACTAACTCCCAACAACTGGTGAAGATAGCTTCTCATCTTCACGAGGGAAATATCGTGAGATTTCCCAGGAGTCTCAGGTGAAAGCCATGCCCACACAGAGGCCTCATCGGCTACTCAGTGGCTTTCTCCAGATTAACTGGCCAGACTCCACCCCTACATTTCAATCATAAAATTAACATAAGCACATGACTGTCACAACAGCCATAGTAACATTAGCTTCTGCTGCTCTTAATTTCATTTGATAAATAATATTTATTAAAATTTGATTTTGATCTTTCTTTTACCAGGCAAAAGAATTGATGCATAAGAATGATGGTGTTGGTGAGGGCTATTGAAAGTTTCATAGTATTTAATCACTATGAAGGAGTAGTTCACAGAAGAATGAACAAGTCTGTCTGGGAAAAAAAAAAAAACTGTGGTCCCAATGTTTCTTCTGAACAAAAGGGCAGCTAGACTGTGTCTCACATACTTTGGATCCATCACAAGTGATCAGACCCTGGAAATGGACGCTATGCTCGGACAAGTAGAAATTCAGAAGACAGTAAGTAGGAGGAGCCTCAATGAGACAATTGACACAGTGGCTCTTATAATGGACTCATATTTTTTTTTCTGTTGTTCATAGGGTTGCAAAGAGTCAAAACTGTCCAGAGAGAACCTAATAACACATTACAAAGTACAGAAACATTTTAAAAAGGAAAATGTATTGATTCAACTGTGAGAATAAAATATTATTGATTCAACTGTGAGAGGAAAAAAGAAGAGATAAAATCACTCTTCCTGTCATTCCTCCTGTTTTGAAAGCTGTATGTATTATAATCATTAGGCCTAAAACTCTGTATTTTAACTGACAAAAGTTCAAATACTGTCAGATATGAAGTCTAAATCTCTTTACATTATTGAGCATGCTGCAAGTCCTTCATTGATGTTTTTATTAGTTTTAATTTGAGAATCTAGTGGTCCTCTCATAACCATTATCTTTACTTTTTCCTGAAAAAGAAAAAAAGTGAGAATTCGACAAAGAAAGATGGTTATTGCCTATATTCTTGTGGGAAAAATGTCAAGAAATATTAGACATTCAGATTTAAATCCAGAAATAAAAAGTCTTGGTGTTTCATAAAATTGAAAGGTTTGATCATGGTTTCATAAAACTCACTGATTTTATTCTGATATCCTGAGCTTTTTCAAAGCCTTACTATTACATTTTACTGTAATGGTTCCTTGTGGACTGAATACAACATTTTTACTGTGAATATACTGTGATTTTAGTGTCTTTACACTGCTTAGAGAATTCTAGCACTTTTACTTTCTTTTTAGCTGACAACATTGCTTTGTTATAATCTTCAAGAGTCTCATTTATAAAATTACCTTATGAATTAACCTTTCTTACATGCTAAGAGACTGATTGGTAGAAAAATCTAAATAATTCTAAAACTAACTATTGCTTCTAAAGTAATCTTTTCCTCAAATTTTGTCTTTCAAACATGTTGGGGGGAACCAGTAAAAGCAATGATTAGTGGATGTCTCCTTGATATTTTATAAGTGATCAAAATTAATGGCTATTGAGTCAATTCTGCTGCATAGTCTATGAAACAGAAATAGCATCTTTCTGGTATTCCCTGTTTAAGCCAAGCTCCCTCTGACAATTGTAGTGGTATCCTTTGATCCATGTCCTCTTCTGAATCTGAACTGAACCTGGCAAGTTCCCTGTCAATGTGCTGCTGTAATCATTGTTGAATAATGTTCAGCAATGCATGTGACAACAATAATATTGTTCTGTAATTTTCACAATCACTTGGGTTCACTTTGTTTGACATGGGTACAAATATGGATCTGTCCAAGAAGCTGGTTAAAATGCTGTCCTACAAATTTGTTGCCATAGATAAATCAGTGCTCTCTGTTCTTCATCAGCTTGTTGAAATATTTTAATTGATATTCCATCAATTTCTGGACCTTTATGCATGGCTAGTGCTTTCAGTGAAGCTTGTACTTCTTCCTTCAGTACCTTTAATGGTTCACAATGCTGTACTACCTCTTAAATTGGTTGAATGTCAGCTACCATATTTGTCAACCCCTAAGATGTACTTTTCAAAGGTGTGGGACCCCAGAACTTCTGCTTATGATACCATGTTCCCACTTCCTATGTTTACATGTTGCAGGTTGCTGTGTGTTCAGGGAAAGTCTTGTCTCCTGGAGTCTCAAAGCCAGTCAGGTCACATGATCAGCACAGCGCATGCCTCCCCTCATTTGTTAATGAAAATGATGCTGGTTATTAACACCACTGTTGTTGACATTGTTAAATATTACTGTATTTTGCTTTATTTTAATAAATATTTTCATTCACTGGTATTTGGTTCAGAATATTTTTTCTTGTTTTCTTGCTCTAAAAACTAAGTACACCATATGGTCAGGTGCATCTTATGGTCCTAAAAATACTGTAGCTATTTTTGGTATGGTGACTCCATTTATTATTTCTGTCTTCTTTTTAGACATCCTCAAACATTCAATGTTTTTCTTTAGAATTTCTAAATATTAAAAAAAAGGCTTGAGTGATTTTTGTCATTCTTCCAGTTAAGGATATGTTGAGCATGATATGTGGGTAGTAAATTGTGACAATTACCTTTTGAATCATATGCCAATAATATGAAAATAGGTAAATTTATAAGAAGTGCTGATATTTATATGGTAAAAAATAAGTCACACGAAAGAAGCACACCAGCCTGTGTGATCATGAGGTGGTGAAGGGATCCAGTGTCATGCATCAATGAGCTAAAATTATATTATTATTAAGGAGGGGGAGTACAGATTGGGGACCCAAAGCCCATCAATAGGTAAGGTGACATCCTTTTGCAGAGGAGTTACAAGGAGGAGATGAGTCAGTTAAGATACAGGGTAGGAGCTATGAAATATGCAACCTTCCTCTAGTTCCCATGCTGCCTCCCACCCACTAACATGACTCCAATTCTACCACATAAATCCAGCTAGACCAGGAGATGTACAGTGAAGTTGGAAACATGGGAAACTTACGATAGATGATCTATCAAGACTAGTAATAAGAGTGGTAATATCAGGAGCGGGGACGGATGGAGGAATAGAAAGGGAGAACCAACTTCAGGGATCTATATGTAGCCTCCTCTCTGGGACACGGACAACAGGGAAGCGAGTGTTGGGACATAGTATAAAGTGTACAGAATGAAAAAAAACAATTTGTAAATTACTAAGGGCTCAAGGGGGAGAGGGGCAGGAAGGGTAATGTAGGGAGCTGATACTGGAGGCCTGGAGTGAGGGAGACTGTTTTGAGAGTGATAATGGCAATGGGTGTGTAAAATTGGCCTGCATACAATTGATGTTGTTATGGATTGTGATGGGAGTTGTATGGGCCCCCAATAAAATGATTCATTTTAAAAAAGGGGGAAGGGGAAAGGGGAGTTTTTGTTTGTTTGTTTTTTAAAGAGGAGCTTGTACCAAGGGCTCAAGTGGAAAATGTTTGGAAGTGTATGTGGCAGCATGTGTGCAAATGTGCTTGATACAAATGATGTACTGAATGTTGTAGTAGCTGTACGAGCCCCCAATAAAATTATCAAAAAAATATGTCAAATACAGTCCCTAGGCTCTATTGGCCTTCGTTTGAAAGTTTAGCATTGCTCAAAATAAGAAGAAATGTTAACAAATTTAAACTTTAAACCATTCCTTGTACCACCAGCAAAATTCTGTGACTGACCCTCCATGTGTGAGTAGAACTGTTCATCATGATGCTTTCAATGACTGACTTTTGAAAAGAAAAATTAGCAAGATCTTTCTTTTGAGTCCCCTGTGGGTGGTCTTAAACTGTTTGGTCAGCAGTGAGGTGAGTTAACTATTTTCACCACTAGGGTATTCAAAGTTTAAAGTAGTGTCATTCTCCACTTCACACCAATGGATGGTTTTTGTTGTCATTGTGCCAGAAAATCCGGGCAAAGCATCCAAAAACCAAAAACAAGTACAGTTTTATAAGACAAGTGTAGTAATTAAATGTAAAAGTGATAGTCTGAATGTAAAAATAAAACATATTATATAGTTATTCAGAGAAAGAATAATGAGATAAATACTTGCTATTTTCTTGTCTGTATGACAGTGTGATTTATTTCATTTCTGCCTTCATGTTTTACTAGTTGTGGTTTTTCAAGATATAATTGAACATCTATAATAGAACAGGGGAAACATTTTAATTACTACCAATCTAGAATATGTAGTTTTCATTGCAATAATCATGCTGTAAATGTTAAAATATGAGGAGAAATAATGTGTAGAATATAATCAGTTTGATTATGGTTGTTTATCAATTCAAAATAAAAGGTGGCTAGAATCTTAAAATCCTCTTATATTCACCAGTTTTCATATAACATAAAGAACAATGAATATTTCTTTCTCTGAGTAAGACCATTCTAATCCCATCAATACCTCATGATCACACAGTCTAGTGTGTTTCTTTCATGTGGACTTTGTTGTTTCTCAGTTAGATGGCCACATGTTTATCTTCAAACTTTTAAGACCCCAAATGCTATATCTTTTGATAGCAAGCACCCTCAGCTTTCTTCACCACATTTATTGATACACCCATTTTGTCTTCAGTGAATTTGTTGGGAAGGGATCACAGAATGTTGGGTTATTAGAACAAAGTGTTCTTGCATTGAGGGAGTTATTGAATAGAGGTTCAATGTCTATCTGCTATCTTAATACATAAAATATGTACATAGGAATCTTTCCCTATTGTTACATATAATGTATTCACATATGTAGATGTCTGTATTTAAACCTCTATGTGTGTCCTTTGCCTCCTAATTTTTTCTTCTATTTCCTTTTACTTTCCTCTTGTCCAACTTAGATTTGGTATCAGGCATCAAAGACACAAAACAAAAAAATCATATCAAGCTGAGCCCCGGAGGGTGTAGTGCTTGAGTGCGGGACTGCGGCCTACTGGCTTGGCGGTTCAAATCCAGCAGCAGCTCTCCAGGAGCAAGGCTGAGCCTCCCACTCCCACCAGAGGGCAGTGATGCTCCCCCCAAAAAAATCATATCTATGTGAGTGAGGAGGAGTACAAAGTGGAGCCCCAAAATCCATCTATAGACATTTGGACAAGCTTTTTTTTTTAAGAGGAGCTTATATCAAGGGCTCAAATGGAAAGTGTTTGGAAATGTATGTGGCAATATGTGTGCAAGTGTGCTTGATACAGATGATGTACTGAATGTTATAATAGCTGTAAGAGCCCCCAATAAAACTATTGTTTTAAAAAGAAAAGAAACTTGGACATTCCCTTGTAGAAGGGTCACAATTAAGAGATGAACTAGTCAAGGTTCAGTAAACACTGATGAAACATACAACTTTCCTCTAGTTCTTTAATGCTTCCTTCTCCCCCCACCTCACCTACCACCACTATCATGACCTCAATTCTGCCCTACAAATCTGGCTAGACCAGAGCATGTACACTAGTACAGATAAGAGCTGAAAACACAGGGAATTCAGAACAGATTAAACTCCTCAGGACCAATAATGAGAGTAGTGATACTAGGAGGGGAAGGGGAAGGTGGGAGGAGAAAGGGAGAACTGATTACAATGACCTACATATAACTCCCTCCCAGGGTGACAGACAACAGAGAAGTAAGATATTGAAAAAATATATAAATTATCAAGGGTTCATGATGGAGGGGGGAGAAGAAAAATAAGCAGAAAGAGTTTTGAAAATAATGATGGTAACATATGTATAAATGTGTTTGACACAATGGATGAATGTATGGATTGTGATAAGAGCTGTATGAGCCCACCAAAAATGACTTTTTTTTTTTTTAAAAAAAGACCATTCTAATTCAAGAGAATAGAGGTTATACTGCACATTGTAAATCAGGACAGGTGTGTGTCACAGTTGTATTCTCTCACCAAACATATTTAACATGTATGCTAAGCAAATAGAGAAATTGCGTAATATGAAGAAGCATGTGACATCAGGATTAGAGAAGACTTACTAAAAGCTGTAGACTTACTAAAACTGTATTATACAGATGCCACAACCTAGCTTGCTGAAAATGAGGATGAACTGAAGCACTTGCTTATGAAGATCAAGGACTTCAGCCTTCAGTATGGATTATAACTCAATGTAAAGACAAACAAAATCCTCACAACTGGGCCAGTAGGTAACACAATGATAAATGGAGAAATGATTGTAATTGTCAAAGGTTTCATCTTGCTTGGATCCACAATCAATTCTCATGGAAGCAGCAGTAAAAGTTTTATTGCTGCATTGCAATGGGTAAATCCACAGTACAACACCTTTTTGAAGCATGGAAAACCATGAATGTTCCTCTGTGGACTAAAGCATGACTGACCCCAAGACACGGTTTTTCAATCTCTACATATGCATACAAAAGCTGGGCATTGAATAAGGAAAACTGAAGAAGAATGGATATATGAGAAATATGGAGTTGAAGAATATTGAAAGTGCCATGGACTGCCAAAAATACAAGTCTTTCTAGAAAGAAATATAGCTTGAATATGTCTAACATGAGAACAATTTTGAGGGTGGAGCAGGATTGGGCAGAGTTTTATTCTATTGCATATTGAGTCCCAATGAGTTGGGACAAATTCAAGGACACCACACAAGAACACTAATTCCACACTACCTGGAAAACATTTTGTGAGCGTTATCATTCTTAAATTTTATAGCAACTATTTGATGCACATTTGCTAATCTTACTTTACAGATGATACAGCTGCAGACTACAATAAAACTAAGCATCTTGTTCAAGATGATATGTTGGGAATATAGTAAAGCCAAGTTTACACATTTGTGTACCTAAATCTATTGACCCTCTGCTTTTTGTCAACACATAACTACACATCTGATCAAATGGTTCGTGGCCCAGGGTGAATAACAGCCCTTCTTCGTAGTGCTCAAGGAAGTAACAAATTGTAACTAGTTACAGAGTTAATAGACTTGATAGTTCAACCTAGTGGAGTCCAAATTGACTGGGGGTGATTCTGGTGATAAGCATCTTATCAAACAGGTAGCTGTGGTAGTTACATAACTTTGTGTCAACTTGACGATATATAATCGTATTCAACCAGTTAATCAGTTCACAGGTTGATGGTGACCCCTTGTGGGCTTGGCCCTTTTATGTGAGAGGGTCCTGGAAACCTTTTCCTCTCTTGGCCTTCACCTTCTTGCTGGGGAAACACGCTGAGGCCTGTCAGAGTCCTGGAGGTTCACCCACTGCCATGGGATCCAGAAGAATTCGCATCACCAGACGGTCATCTTCCTGCGGTCTGCAGTGGCGCGTGTGACCATGTGAGTCTGAAAGGGATTTGAGGATCTTATAGGGGTTTGAGCACAGCCTTTCTCCTAATGTTTTACGACATTCTTTGCTTTTCTTATTACCCAGATTTCAAGTGTTTCAGGAAGACTACTTTTTATGTCTTTTATGTTACTGATTTTCCTGGTTACATAAAGCTCGTTTCTATTAAGTGATTTAAAGTATTTGTTCAGATAATTTCTTTTAGAGTAATGACTGAGGCTTCTGGGAGTCACACACATAAATTTGCTTCCAGTTTCCAGGATTCAACAAGGTGGCCACATTTAGGAACCAGAGACACTGAGATCATAGGTTCTGGCTCAAAGGATAAGAGCCCTTCTAAATTACGTGTGTATGAGATGTAGTTGATGAGTGTTAATTTAATGTGGAGCTAATGAAACATATCCCTGAGACCCAGGGTCTAGTTACATATTCTTAATAATTTATTTATTTAATTATTTTTGTAACAATCCCAAAAGACAGAATTTTTTTTCCTGTCCTATGGGTAAAAGAACTTTTAGAAGTGTGCATTCTGGAACACACTTCCAGTGTCTTCCTGAAAAAAGGATAAAATATCTTTTATTTTACAAATGAGTTTCAAAGAAGTTCACTATTTCACCAAAGTAAGATTTTAGTATAAATTAGAACGCAGTTTTCTACTGTTAAAAAACTGTTACATCTAATGATGATCTATTCAAATCTGTTAGTTTTATATATCTTTCATTCTATAATTCAAGGGGAAAATTGGATAATCTGGAAATCATAAGGCAATTGTCTGCATTCAGATGATCTCAGGTGAAAAAGTGGAAGTGAAAGACAATATGGAAGAGGCAGCTGCCAAACTGATGTGACGGCAAGTCAGACTTGTGATGCCACTGTTAGATCAGCCACAAGGTCAATAACACAGATGCAGCCAGAGAGCTGATGGAGAGAGGCGGGGAACCCCATGCCACTAACTCACAGGGGAAATGCAGGTGAGGAGCCGGTCATTAATTAAGCATGGCAGTCCATTTTTATAAAAATGTCAGAAAGAATTATTAAATTTCACATCTCAGTTTGCTTTGGGGAAAGAAATCAAATAACACTAAGGGTTGCATTTTAAAAACAACATTTAGCATAAACTCTTGCTCCAGGCCTCATGTCAACCTGTTACAGAGATGCTGTATAATTTGATTTGTGCTTTTGACTTTTCATTCCTGACTCACTGATTGCTAACACCACATTTAGTCTTTAATAGTATTCAATTTTAGTATTTCTCAGTGTTGAAAAAACATTTAATTACCAAAAACAAACTAAAAGTCAGAATGTGCAAATTGAATTTTTATTCAATAAATCAACTTAAACTATATGTTCCTTAATGTTTAATATCATGGCATAACCTTAGTCCCACCCTGGCTTTATACAAATATACTTATTGATAGTAAATTAAGGAAAGTGTCCTGTACTAAATCATAGGTAACTGAACCTATAGTGAACCTACTGAAGTAGGACAATTTCTAGATACACTTTTTTATTTTCATGCTGACTGAAGGGGATACATTTAAACTGTACTGAATTTATTGTGCATCACCTTAGTTAAGCTTTGTGCATTTATAAAATCTCTGTGGATACCAGAATTACTTGGCAGCACACTACAAAAACTGTAAAATCCAGTTAAACATATCTTTGTATTAAGTAGAAAAGCAACTATAATTATCATTCAATCACTATCAAGGGAAACACTTTCATAAAGATAAACCAACATCAAAAACTCCTCATTGCCATTTTGTCAGGACATTTCTAAGGAAAGTCAGAGGCAGATAAAAAGCATGGATTCAGGAATAGAGTTAGGGCTAGCATTTAATCCAAACTCCAATCAATAACAATCAGTTCTTATTACATGGTCTGCTTGACACCCTCGCCAAGGAAGAAGAAAAGACATGGTGATATAGTAAGGTGTGGTGAAGACATTAGACGATGACAGGCTAGCAGATAGAATAGTATCCAGGCTCTTACAGATTTGTTTCCAAACAAGCAACCATCTAAGTGAGATGTCAACTAAGTCTCCGTGGACAAAGCACAACGACATCCATTAACCAAGAATTATAAATTATATAATCCAGATCTGAAGGAGGGCATCATATCAGACGTTTCATTGTGAGATTCTGGTGTGTAAGAAATCTATGCATTACACCAGAAGCCCAAAACAAATTTGCAGGATCTACACAGGCTATTTCCCCCTAATCACAATTGAGGGGTGGGAATAAGATGGATATAAGAGAGAGTACAGGAGAGATGACTTTAGTAACATAAAATAATAAATTTTTAAGAAGAAGAAGGGAATATGGCAAGATATCATCTTATATTTCATGTCATGTTATCACAAGGGACTAGTCTTTCTAGAAGAAAATCATGTTTGGTAGAATGCCAGTAAAGGAAGAAGAAAATGTTCAAAGAGATGGATTAATAGAGTGACTGCAATAATTATTTTGTAACTGCAACCACAAGAACAAAGGCTCATGAAGAAGGAGTTTTCATAGGGGCACTTTGACTAGAAGGGCACCTAACACCTACTCACCTGCCGTGCCGCGTGTGCTGCTGGAAGGTATGCCACTGCTATTTCTAATGCCAGTAGAGTCCCCCAGAGTGAAGAGGTTTCAGCGGAACTTACATGAGGATGACTGTCAATGAAGAGCAGGCAATGAAGAAGGAATCGGCTGCCCATCTTGGAGGAAGGTGAAACCGCTGAAAACCTTATGCACTGCTTTGAGCCGTGGTCAGCTCCTGAAGACCTCGGAATGGGACTAGAACATTGTCAATGACACTGGACATGTTGTCGGGAAAGACCAGTCCCCGGAAAAGGATATCATGTGTAAAGTAGAGGGGCGATAGAAATGGGGAAGACCCTCTTGGAGATGAATTGATACAGTGCCTGCAACAAGGGGCTCAGGTATAGTCCAAATACGAAGATGACTCCAACCTGGCAGGGTTTCATTCTGTTGTGCATAAGGGTGCTTTGGGTTGAAACCAAGTCGATGCCCTCTCACAACAATGTAATGCCAGAACATGCAAAATTAGGCATCACTTAGATTTTATTAAGTCATTACTTATATATTTTTTCACTTTATTGGGGACTCTTACAACTCTTGTCATAATTCATACATCGCTTGCATCAGGTGATTTTGTGCATATGTTGCCTTCATACTTTTCCAGACATTTACTTTCTATAGAGCCATTGATATCAGCTCATCTTTTTTTTTTATTTCCCCCTTCCTCATAACCCCTTGATATATTGTTATTATTTCCATATCTCACACTAACCGCTGTCTCCTTTCCCCATGATTTCTGTGGTTTTTCTCCCCGGAGAGGGTTGTATGGGTATGTGTCATTCATTGTGATCAATTTCTCCTTTCTCCATTTCGTTTCCCGTCTTCCCCCTATTCTTCTGGTATCACTATTCTCACTCCTGTTCCTAGAATCTGTGTGCTGTGAGCTGTCATCTCTTATCTACACCTGTGCACAGTTCTGATCCAGTCTGAATTGAGAAGCATTAAATGGGTTATTAAACATATCATGGATCTAAGGCTATTTTTTGTTGTTGTTTCTCAGAACCATGGTATTGGGAGTTAATATTTTATCAAGTGGTTCTACTTTGCAAACTAATATGTGGGGCAGGGGGAGGCTTAAAAAGTTTATAAAAAATGGAAGAATGAAAACACATTGTAATGATAGTTATAAATTTAATGTTTCTTTTATTTTTTCTTATTTTCCAACTCCTTCTTTTCTTTATTCTGAGATGTCATTAAGGAAGAGATAATACAATAATGCAAAAGACAACACTTCTTGGGAAGAGGAGATAGGAAAAATCATATATCTTATAATTCAATAAATTTTTTAATGTCTCTATTAATGTACAACTAACCTCAAAGTCATGGAATGAATGTATATTGACTTCAGATTCACTGACTTTTAATTTCCTTCATTGGAAATAATACAGATATGTGTTTACTTTTCTCCTTAAGTCCCAATTGAACTTATTTTTATTTTATGGTAGTATATTAGTAGTATATTAACACATGGTATATTAACACATGGTATAATTATAGAAATTTAAAGAAAATGCATTTGATTATTGCTTTACATGTTAGCATTAGATCCTGAGGACTTATAACTTATATACATATGTGAATACAATTACTTACATAATTTTGCAGAATTTCTATATGGGAGAGTGTATGGTACCAGATTCTAACTTACAGCCCCCTGCAAAAAAAGAATTAAACTAGAGTGGAAAACATCATTGCAATCAGCCATATGGCTGTCTCATTCGTCATGGGTTACATTTCAAGGACCATTCTCCAAGATAAATCCCTAGAGGAAGAATTAAAAATAGCAGTACTGCTACGATCATCCGCTCTACATAGCACTACTTTATCTGGCATTAAATTTCTAAGCACCAAAATGCTACGACACAAGTTATGCAGTGACTATGAATGAATAGCCTTCTCAGATTTAACCAGGTTCGCATGCCCTTGGTAGACGTCGCTTTAGCTCTGCAAGTTTAGGCGGAACAGAGATGAAGAGAGCCATCTTTTCACTTGTGACCATTGAATCTCTTCTTTTGACATCTCCATTTCTTTACACAGGTTTTCAGCATGCAAGGGATTTCATTCTCCTTTATACAGAATCATCCTGTAAGAATAACAACTTTGGGGGTGCAGAAAAAAAGAAGAACGACATCTAGCCTGAAAATAGCCAGGCTTTAGTTATCTGTTTAAAATTGCCATTTTCTTGACCATAAAATGTTGATGAGTGGTAGGTCAAAGGGGAGAGTAAGTTGGTATAAATGTTATCCAACAAGTGAGGCTAGTCATGAACTTTGTCTATGCTCATTTCTATGGCACATGATAGCAACTCCTCCTCATGGAACCATGCATCATCCATCTTGGAGCCCATCAAAGACTCGTAGGGCCCCAATTTGGCCTCAGAGGCTGCAGAATATTCTGGCAGATGTCACTTTGTTCTCTGGACTTTTGAGTTTCGCGTCTGTCTGCTGGCCTGGCTGATCTCGAGATACTTGAGGGCCCCTGTGAAGCCTGAAATCACAAGTCTTTCTCAGACTTCTCTATCAGTTCTCAAAGCGCTGCAAGATCTCACTTTCTGTAATCTACATCTCTTCGTATAACTCATAATGATGCCATCCTCAAGTCAAAAAGCATCCATGCGGTGACAATCATTAAAAGGTCTCTTTTCCCAGACTCTCAAGGGAGCTAATGGAAGAAACTAGAAGGACGCTTGCACATTCTTTGAGCTAACTCCAAATCACTGAATCCATGTTTCTCTACAACCTCCTGAATGTAGAAATGTTTTTGCAAAATAACACCAAAGTTCTTCAAAGCTAAGATATAGTTGCTATAATCACTCCTTCCATTGTTCACCCGCAATCATCCTAGACACTTAAATAAAAATATCTTTTCTGTATTACTTTGAGAGTATGGTGGGCTATATAAAGAAAATCAAAAACCAAACTCACAGTCATCAAGCCAATCCTGATTCACAGTTTCCCTATATTATAGGGCCTATAGTGACCCTAAGGTCTTTCGCTTTGTGTAATACGAGCGTTGCTACATGCCATCTAATTGATTCCAACCCATAGTGATTTTATGAACAGCAGAACTAAAGAATGCGAGGTGTTGAACTATCCTCAAAATTGTGCCTGTGCTTCAGCCCATTGTTGCAGCCACTGTATCAATTCACCTTGTCAATGTCCTTCCTCTTTGTAACTGCTGCTCACTTTACCAACATGATGTCTTTCTCCAGGGACTGGGGTCTTTTAACAATGCATCTGGTGTCTCCTAATAATATACCTAAGAATGGTGAAACAGAATCTTTCCTTCCTTGCCTCTAAGGAGAACTGTAGCCATACATCTTCTAAGGCAGATTTTTATTTCTTTAGCAGGGCATGGTACTTAAAATATTCACCTCCAAAACACAATTAAAAGCATCAGTTCTTTGATCATCCTTATTCAATATCCAACATTCACATGCATATGAGGCTATTGAAAATAACATGGCTTGGGTCACGCATATAGTCTTTACATATAGTTTAGCTATTCAGAGTTGTGGGGGGAGTGATGCTCCTATTTTCTTCTCCTTCAATGAGGCTTAGTTTAGATCTGGGACTTTGAGAACACTCACACACACACACACACACACACACACCAAAATGGAGTTCTGGGCACATCTTCTAGTCCAGCACTAAATTACCCTAATATAAAAAGGAACAGTGCATATCAGCCTTCTGACTAGGAGCATCCAGACAGCAATTTCCATTTTTTCCAGCACACTTGGTTTTTGGCAGCCAGAGTACTTCATTTGTCTTCCCTGACAGCTGTATCTGAGTCACAGGCCCACTCTACAGAGCCTTTCTTTTTCTCCAGCATGGCATCAATTATTCCTCAAGCACTTACTGAGCACTTGCCATGCCCCAGGCACTGAAATGGGCAGAGACTTTTTTTTCAATAACTAAGAAGCTGTAACTAGACATGTGAAGAAAAGGCCTTGTCACTTTATTCAAAAATAATGTATATTCTTAGGTCTTAGGGCACATGTTAAAAGGTGGGGAGTTATAGTAAAGATATATGTAGGTGGGCAAAAATATAGTTTTAAATGGACACAATATAGAATCTATAAGAGAGCCTAATAATAATTGACTATTACCTAAGTGAAAACTACATTTAATCAACATCAATATTTCTTTTAAATTTTTACATAACTAGTCACTGCTAGAGTTTTATTTTCCTTTTAACTTTGTGAATTAGATGAAAGTTTACAGAGCATGTCAAGACTTTGGCACTCTGTAATTCATACTCAATGTGTTTCACGTCATTCACTGCAGCCCCTCAATACATCATCACTTATCCCACTTCCCATCTTTGTTTCCTGCTTTCATTTCTCATTCTTTCTTAATGCTTCTGAACTCCGTGCTTGGGTAAACATTGTCCTTGGATCCCATCCTAATGTGTGCATAACTCACTAATGTTACTGTTCCCCAAATATGCTTGTGTGTTGTTTTGCTGAAAACGGGGATGGGGAGCAGGAGGGTATGCTCAGTTCCAGTCCTCAGGGGGATGAGATAAGTAGAACATTCATTTTCGTTTCTAGGCTAAGACTTGGTGTTTCCATTAGATCACATTGAATTCATGCCTGGAAAGAGAGAGTTTGCAGAACATCTGTAAGGTTTGCTTAAGTTTCTATTCCTAAACTAAAACTTGAGGTTTTAACTTGCCCATTAAATGTGATTTCAAATTATTCTATGGAAAGAAATGTAGATTGGGAAGATGTTTAGAAAAGAAAGAGGAAATTAATTTCTATTTCTACTCTCACTCATTGGTACGTTCTGCCACAATACATAAAGAGAGTTGTCCACAACTCATTTACAGTAAACAGCAGCAAAGAAGCAATTTTTATGGGTACTATTTTTTAATGCAATTTTAAAACAAAAGAAATGAAAAGCTACCATATAAATCACTGACATTTTACTTTTAGAATTTAGAGAAAAAGACTCAGTTACACACGCACACATCCAGAAAGGTACATGAGTAAGCACTAAAACTCATAATTATGTTTATAAGTAGGAGAGAGAACAGACAAATTCTGAGTGCTGTTTTCAATTCTGTTTGTTTTTTTAGAATAAACTACAACAAAGCAGTGAGGTCTAAAGATTGTTTCTAAGCTTAAGTGGCAAATAAAGAGCTTTCCATTTGGGAAATAATACTTTGGATTCTTTGTCAATATTGGCTCTTCTCTTATTAACTTTATGAAGGGCACATTAGCAACTTTTAAACATTAATAATGAAGATGACAGTAATACAACTTAAAAGTTTGTTTCTCAAGAAGCCATTGCTGAAACCACTTTGTATCCATAGATTATGTGGGGGAAAATACCCAAGACAAGCAAAAAAGATTTATATGTGTACTCAGTCACTATTATTATTTATTTATTCATTTATATTTGTACACTCAGTACTTTCAAAAATGATTTGGAGCAGCTTATAAAAACACAAAGTCCAACGCAATTCCAAAAAAAATGAAAAGATTGTGGTAAGGGTAAGAAAGATAGAAATAGTAAAATATATTCAAAAGTGACAAAATGTGCATGCCCCAGAGTATCATAAGGAACATAACCTCTCCTATTTGGCAATGCATTGTAAATCTGTAAAGCAGCTAAAAACAAGCACAGTTACTTGAACGACAACTTCCAAAGTGTGAAGCCAGGCCAATTCCTCAAGAGAGGCACATCAATTACTCCTCATGTACATGCAAAGATGCCAAGTTTAATGAAGTTTGTGAGCTGTTTTGTTTTTGTTACTATGGCTTTTAATATTTTTAATTGTTAACATATTTGATTAGGCACAAATAAATGTATGCACAGTACAGGTGTATAACCCTCTAAATTTATATATTGATTTAGTCATAGATTATTAACACACTTGGTAGAAAATTCATAAGCATTTCTTTAATGGTTTAGTTACTTTGAAATTTTGTGGTAATCACTAGACTTTCTTATTTGGATATGCTTTATATGTAATTTGAAATATTTTTAGATCCTTTCTTACTTAGGGGTGTGGTGAGTTTTGCGTGGTGGTGTTGGTGGAGGAAGAGGAAGAGGAGGAGGAGGAGGAGGTGGTGACTGAGGGAACAACCTTTCCTTCGGGAACTCCTGGCATTTAGCAACAGTGACTATAATGGAACTCTCTCTGAGGCGATCCCAATGTGTGTATTTTGAGTCTATGCTACTAATTAAAGCAAAGTGAGGCCAGAATTAACATGCTAAGCAGGAGATAGAAATGGCTATCCTTTGTGAGAAAAAGAAAGCAAAAGAGAAGAAAGTCATACACACGAACAACTGTACCTGGTTTGATACAAGTGCACTGTCCCTTCCAACAAAGGTAGGACACTGAAGAATCCTTGAGTGTTGATGACAGAGATTCCAGAGTGTCCCTCGGGGAGCATAGTATCAAATGTATGTATAGATAATGAAAGCCTTAAAGATTTATGACCAAGCAGCATGAAATAATTTAGCTTAGAAAATGCATAGGCTAATTAATAAAGAAAATGTGTATGTATATATATAGTGTGTGTATCAAATGCTGTGGACAAGGCAATAATAGGTTATTGGAGGACATATTCTAATAGCTAAAAGATGGCATTGATTTTTGAATAGTGGCTACGTTCTTTATAAAAAATAACAATAGAACTAGATTACTGTTTATTTAAAAAACAAACAAACACTACTATAGCGCTGATCTTACAGGACAGGGTAGAACTGCCTCTGTGGGTTTCTGAGTGGAAGCAAAAGTCCCATCTTCTGCCAAGAGTGACCTGTGGTTTCAAACTGCACACCCTGCAGTTCGCTGCTCAAAATTGAGACAAACTTTAATAATTTCAATTTCCTGATAACAAGGGTTCAATTCCCGAGGTACATCGGTGAACTCTATGTGTACACAGTGAGCATTTCTTTCTTTTAAATTATTTTATTGGGGCTTGTGCAATTCCTCTCACACTCCAGGAACCAATCCATTGTATGTCGAGCACATTTGTACAATTGGTGTCATCATAATTCTCAAAACATTTGCTTTTTACTTAAGCCCTTAGTATCAGCTCCTCATTTTTGCCTCCCTTCCTCCTTCCCTCTCTCACTAACTTTTGATAATTTATAAAGTATTATTATTTTGTCATGTCTTGCACTGTCTAATGTCTCCCTTCACAGTGGCTACCTTCTTTATTGTTATATATTATTCTTCCTAACAGCAATTGCATAATGAATTAAATTTACAAGAACATGCATTTTTGTCAATTACATAGATTACCATGGATATCTTCTCATTCTCTGTATCACTAACATATTTGCAGTTCAATCAAAAGTGGCACCAAGTCAAGATGTTTCTTAAATTTTTGAAGAAGTATTAAAATCTAAGCACTATATAAAAGTCAATAGCAAATTGTCTATATTAATATTAAAATACATTATGCTAGATAATTGCTACCTCAAGGTTATGAAATTGTTGCTCATTAGAATTTGATTTGAATCCCCTGCTTTGAGGGTACCCAATGAATGTGCCTAGGGTTGCTATGATTCTGAACTGATTCAATGGCATTTGAAACCAAGGAATAATGGCCCAAGACGGCCATACAGTTTCTATGCTAATGCTCTCAATGCTTTCTCGTGACATATGATTCTAGTAGGCAAGGTTCACAGTTGTGAATGATGCTATTGAGAGTTTTGCTCTACCACCAATCCCCATTGTTTTTGGAAATAGTGTCCACTCACTTGATAATTTAATCTGTACAAGTCTACAACCATATATTTCAACCTAAAGCCAGCCTGTAATTGGATAATTTTCTTTACTCAACAGTGTTTGAAATTCTATATCATTGGCTAAAATAATGACACTATCTATCTATAGTTAGCCTGCAAGAAGATGATTTATAATATGCTCTATAATAAAATGCTAGTGATGCCTATAAAGTGAGTCAGAGACATATATAAACCATAGATGTATAAATGGATTTTGAGGTTGCACATAATCATAGTCCTCGTCGAAGGACAATTCTTTTTTATGACTTGGTCCTGCTCAATATGTGCCCTTATGAAGAAAGCCCTGAAGATCTTGATGCTGCAGCAAGCTAGGGCGGTGAAAGCACGCATTGCTCAGCTACCAGACAGGCTACGGACTGAGCTTTGAAAGGCTTCTCTGGAAACAAACAGGCCTCGGAGTGAGGTGTGAACCAAGTCCACGTGGAAGAGACGCAGCAGCCTGTGTGATTCAAGGATAAAAATAATTCATAATACTCAATAACTCAAGAATGTGATTCAATAATAAAAGTCAAATTTGAAGGAAGGAATGGTATCAAAGCTTAAATTATGAACATCTGGATGCAGAAGATTATGGATGACAGTAAAGGGCCAAAATCCCTTTGTAGGTTGCCTTCATGCATTAAACCTCTGGTAAATTTCCTCTGACCACAGCCCAGCGGTATCCTTGCTATCAGACAGAGAGCATTGTAAAGTCAATTATGACTGATGTAGTTAGATTAAAATATAATCAATTGATCCCCCTTTCATCCCAAATTAAAGTTGTTTCAGTTTTTAATATTTTCCATTTTATTTTTTGATTAAACTTTCTTTGGTCTGGTCATTATTGTTTGTTTTTTGTTGTTGCTCACCTCATGTTTGCATTTTATATGATAGTCTATATATGAAATCCAGGATAGAAAAATCTAGCTAAACAGTAAAGATATTAATAATTACCTAGAGGTATAATTATGGAAGTTGGGAGCATTAGGAGCTAAAAACAATGAGTATGAGAAGAAAATGTTCTGAAATTGGTTGCAGTAATAATTTATCAACTTTTCTTAATATGGCTGAATGATTAAATTGTATGATATATGAAGCATACGCCAATTTAAAAAATCTCTCTGCTTAGGATTTGTGCAATTATGAGATCATTTAGATGAAGACTTTTATTGTACTTCTTTTTTATTATTATTTTTAATCATTTTATTGGGGGCTCATACATCGCTTTTCACAATACATAAGTATATATTGTACCAAGCACCTTCACATGCCTGCTGCCATCATCATTCTCCAAATATCTGCTTTTTCACTTGAGCCCTTGACATCAGCTTCTCTCTCTTTCCCCTCCATCCTTGCTTTTCCCACCCCACCAACCCTCAATGCTTTATAAATTATTATAGTTTTGTCATATCTTATACTGCGCAAACTCTCCCCCTACCCACTCCTCCAATGTCTGTCCTTCCAGTAGGAGGTTATGTGTAGATCCTTGTAGTTGGCTCCCCCTCTCTACCCCACCTTCTCTCCACTGATCTGGTAGCTCCACTCTTACTACTGGCCTCAAGGGGTTCATCTGTCCAGGATTCCCCATATTCCACTTGTGCAATTAGGCACCTCCTTACAGGGAAGTCACGGTAAGGAGACAGGCCAGTCAAGGTGCAATGAGGTGGTGATGAGGCATGCAACTCTCCTCTAGTTCCTGAGGGCTTCCTCCCCCCAACACTCAGGGTCCCAATTCTACCTTAAAAATCCTTCTGGACTGGAGGAGATGCACTTATAACATTTTAAAAGTCACTATCTATTAAAATATCTCTATTCAATGTCCTAGCATAAGTTGTGTTTCCTGACTATATTCTAACAGAGGAAGCCAGTACTTGAACATCTAACAGTTCTGAAAGTTGAGTGGATCTTATCATTTCTGTTAAGGGGATGGTAAAACTGATTCTCTCAAAGTTGCCTGTTTTCATATATCAAAGCTTGCAGAATGAATGTCAATATGTTAAAATAGTTCAAAAGAGACCAATATTTTCTAAAGAAGCATTCATCATCTGGGGTCTTACAATCACAACAAATATTATGACATAGCTAACGACCACTCACAGACAAAAAATGAGTCGATAGCTTCAGCAGCTACTCATACATACAACTCAAACAGACAGGACATAATGATAAAATATAGTCTAAATATATATTTAAAAATAGTTTTTAAAAAAAGTTTTCCAGAGTATAGAGAAGGACGGAAAACTCCCCAACTCATTTTATGAAGCCAGTATAACTTTGATACCCAAACAGGGAAGGGATCCCACAGGAATAGAGAACTATAGACCAATATCTTTAATGAACATAGATGCAAAAATATTCAACAAGATATTGGCCAATAGAATACAAAAATACATAAAAAGCATAATTCATCAGGATCAGGTAGGATTCATCCCAGAGATGCAGGGATGGTTTAACATCTGTAAATCCATCAATATTATACATCATATTGATAAACTGAAGTACAAGAACCATATGATAATTTCTATAGATGCAGAGAAAGCATTTGACAACATCC
>PVJH01016996.1:0-48987 GCA_004026705.1 Nesogale talazaci
ATCTTTGCCTCTAAGGAATACTCTGGCCGTACTTCTTGCTAGATAAATTTGTCCTTTTAACAGGGCATGGTACTTTCAATATTCTTCTCCTCTACCACAATTCAAATGCACTTCTTTGGTCTTCTTTATTTGACATCCAACTTTCACATGCATATGAAGCGATTGAAAATGCATAGGTCAAGGGCACATTAGTGCTCAGTCCTTAGTTTGAGGGTTAAGACATAGTAATCCCTATGATGTGATCTCCTAGAAGATGTGGTTTTGATGCTTATCTTTTGCTGGGTCTGGTTCCTGCATATGGCTCATCATCTGACTTCTGCTTCTTTGGACTTAGGCCAGCAGCCTGCCATATCATATGCCAATTCTGGGTATCATTAGTGCCTGGCATTTTACCTGTCTATCTTGGATTTGTTAACCTCAGCACCCAGAAGCCTGCTAGATGACCTGTCCACCTTAAATTCATCAGCCCCTGAAGCTATACAAGTCAGATGAAATCTCCAGTCTCACATCTGACCCAGGGACTTGGAAGTTGCCCATCTCTACAATCATGTGAACCATTCTCATGTTATATGGTTTTTTTATGTGTATTTACATGTATACGCTTCATTGGCTTTGTTTCTCTAGAGAACACAGAGTAAGATACCTGTCCACAGTATCTTCACAAAATGGAAAGTGATCCTTTCAAACTGCAAATCAAAGGACATCCCTGCTCCACAAGATGTTCCCTATACCACCTGCTGCCCCTTCCCTGTCTCCTATCACTCACCTCCTCTCTCTATTGTAAGAACTGCTCATCTAGGAACAAAGCATACTCATTCCCACCTCAAGATATCTCTATTTCTTTCTTCTCCCACTTGAAAAGCTCTTGCCTTAGAAACAGATGACCATTTCCTCACTGTACTAGGTGTCTACTAAAATGACATAACCTCCAAGAAGTCTTCTCTGATAACCTGCCGAGGAAATAGTTTGGAGGTCATGCTATCCAAACGCCAACTTCACACCAGTTGTAGGCTGACCGCTACAAAGTATATGTCAGACATTCTTCCACCATCCATCCCTCTTTATTCTCTTCTAACACTGACCATCCTTCCTACAGCACTCTACCTCTCAACCACATTCAATAATCCACTGCAATGGTAACACAGAGCTTACAGAGCTTACAGGAAACACTAATTATAGACACTTAGGAAAGAAAGTCAATAGGTCACAAGTCAAGATCAGGACATTGTAAGAATACAGTTCTTTTGTCCCACAACATCTCATCTCAGTCATGACAGTAGGCCTCTCTCTTTTCTTCTCTTCTCTTCTCTTCTCTTCTCTTCTCTTCTCTTCTCTTCTCTTCTCTTCTCTTCTCTTCTCTTCTCTCTCTCTCTCTCTCTCTCTCTCTCTCTCTCTCTCTCTCCATTAGCCTTTGGAGTACACAGCCCTTCTCTCTGCCCTGCCCTGGCAAGTATACAAGGCTCCTAAATTGCTGGTAAATGCTCAGAGGGCGCTCTGCAAAAGAGCTTCCTTCCCCAAATACTTAGCTTTACTGGGTCTCTGGGTTAGGAAACCTGCCATTCTTCCTCACAATGTCTGTTCTGTAGACTCCGATGCCCCTGCTGCTGCTCCCGCTTCGTACGGGAATCTCACACATGCTCTGTTAAGGATCCCTCTATCTTCTTAGTCCTGAGATTCTCTCTTCTGTTTCTGAAATGGCTCTCTTTGTACCCAAAGGATATATGGCACTGGTGAGCATTATGGAACCTCTCGGGAACTGCCTAATGAGAAAACAGCTCTGTTTTGGAAGAAGTGCAGCCAATAATTCTCCTCAGCTGTCAGGATGCCAAGGCTTTATACCTGTTGTCAGGAGAGACCTGTCCCTGGAAAAGGCCCTAACCATAGAAAGAGTAGAGGGGCAGAGGAAAAGAGGAAGCCCGGTCATCAACAAGGTGAATGGACTCAGAGGCTGCAGCCAGGGGCTCAACTGTGAGGAAGGCATGGGTGGTGTTTCCTTCCGTTGTACACAGGATTGCTATGGGGCAGAATCAACTTGATGATCCCTAGCAATAGCAATGTTCCCAGAGGATTGAAGAACTGACTGATCTGGAATGAGGGTGCTCTACACTTAGATGGCATGATCCGACCCAGTCATTTGGTGGGAGTGACAAAGGCTGTGGAGAGAAGTGCCATATCTTCACAGGTCATCACTTCACAGCATTCACCCTCAAGTTTCATCTCTTCTCTTCCCCCTCCCCCCGTCTTATTTTTCTGCAAGGTTCTTCTATTGCACATGCATTCATTCATTGGCTTGTTTTCCAGGCCCTGACAGAGAAACTTTCCAAAGGGAAAAAGCCTCAACTGTTAAGTTTACTACTGAAACTACAGTGCCTAAAACCATACCCAACACTCAGCACTTGCTCAGACACCCTTGAAGACTAGAAACATGAATGGTTTTATTTCCACCCCTCGGGGAATGTTTGGGATAGACTGAGCCTCCATGTGTTAAAACTCACGTTAGGCCTAAAAAAGTGTTCTGTATCTAAAAGCAAATTGCCAATAATGCATGAATTAAATCACATTTAAAAGTTGCTTTTCTTTTTATACGGCATTATAGTCATTTTGATGTGATGCTGACATAGTTCTTGCTGTGTTGTTTCCTTTTTATAATGCAATTTGCATAATTTAAGGACAACGCCACAAGCTGTGCACAATTGAAGGCAATGCCAGAAAATATATTTCAAGAGTCTTAAAATGACACCTAACAGCAACAAATTATTTCCAATCCGTATCAGTCCTCTGCTATTGTGCTATGTCCTGTGGCCAGAGAATGGTGTGGGACGTGTATGCCACATGCAGGCCACTCTGGGAAAAGGAAAGGCCATAAGTGTTTGAATATCCAAGCAGATAATAGTGCACTGGCTATTTCCTTCTTGATGTCGACAAGAGCTGGCAGCTCCAGCGTTGATTCAGCAATACTGAAGAAACTCACTGAATTAAAAGAATTGAAAGTGAGCATACCAATTGACATGTGGCCACCAGTGTCATAGCAGCATTATGCACAGGCGCCACACGATGGAAACAACCTAAATGTCCAGATGAACGGATAAACAAAACGTGCTCCTGGCATGCAAGGCTACCCAGCCATAAAGGGAGACGAGGTCCTACAACGTGTGAAAATATGGTTGAGCCTTGAAAACAGGATGCTGAGTAAAGAAAGTTAGTCACAAAAGGACCACATCTGTATGAAGAGATGTCTGTTCATTAGTGGTTACCAGGAGTTGGAGAGACTGAAAGAGGATTCATTCCTCAGATGCACTAAGCTTCCATGAAAATGATGGGGATTTTTGTCATGATTACACAATATGATAAAGACAATGAATGTCACTGAGCTGTGAAGAGCTTGAAATGGCAAAGGTTTTGCTACATATATCTCTACCACACAAGGAATAAGCCTGGTCTTCTAGGTATACTTTAAATAATTCTTTTAAATATCTAAAGTCTTTTATTTTCATTCTTGTATAACCCAAAGACAATCATTTTCATATTCCAGGAGCTCAAACTGCACTCTCAAATAATTTTATATTTTTCACACAAATAAAACCCAATTTAATCACACACACACACACAATTTCAATGACAAGAAAAATGAAGTCTTGGAACAGATCTCACAAGCTTGCATCAACTCTCTACTTACAATGATATAGGCCTAGTCTTGACAGTGTTGCTTACAGACAAATAATTTCTATATTTATCCATGACCCTTTTCAACATTCTACAGGAGCAAGTATAGGAAATAAGCCATTACATGAAAATATAGTTAACAATAATCAAATATTTCTGAGTTAATGTCTGCCAAGAGCTTGCTGATATAAGAGTAGATCATTCATCCTAATATTAACAAAACATAGGAATTCTGCAGAATTCAAAAGACATTGCTTAATTGCTCCAGGAGCACAAAGGCAACATTTTAAAAATATCTGAACATCCCAGGCTATTAGGAAGCCTTCCTATGTTACCGATGTCACATTCTTCTTTATATAATAAGCCAGCTTATCTGATGACTTGCTGAGCAAACAGCCTGACTAAGTTTGGTAAGAAGATACAACCTGCCTCACAGTTTTCCTTCTTTTAAGCCATGCAATATTTCCTTGTTTCATCTTACAACTGCCTCTTGATCCCTGTACAAGATCCATGTGAGCACAATCGAGTGCTCTGGAATGACCCTTCTTCTTAAGTGTATCCATTATTTGTCATTCCACACAGTCGCATGTCTTTTAAAACAAGTCAATTAAAAACAAGTAAATACCTTTCTGGTATTTTTTGCTTTCAGCTCATTCCATCTGACATCAGCAATGATATGCTTTGCCCCATGTCCTCTTCTAAATCCAGCCTGAATCTCTGGTAGCTCCCTATCAATGCACTGTTTCAACCGCTGTTGGATGATCCATATCCAGGTGCCACATAAACATAATGAAATGTTCTGTAAGTCCTACCCTTTAAAGTGTTATCCACAACTTGTTATGATCTATACAATCCAACGCTGTTGCATAGTCAAGGAAACACAAGTAAGCGAATTTGTGGAATTCTTTGCTTTCAGTGCTGTTCCTCATAACTCTTCTGACTCTGGTTTGAATTTCTAATAACTCTCTATAAATGTACTTCTTTAACCATTTTGAATGATATTGAGTAAAATTTATTTGTATTTGATATTAGTGATAATGGTCAATTTCCACATTCTGTTGGACAACTGTTTTTTGGAAGAGGCACAAATATGACTCTCTTCAATCAGTTGGCCAGATGTCTGTCTTACAAATTTCGGGCCACAGATGAGATGAGTGAGTGCTTCCTGTGCTTCATCAGCATGTTGCAACATTTCCATTCCTGGAGACTTGTTTTCCACTAATGCTTTCAGTGAAACTTGGGTATCTTCAATAACATTAGCTCTTGATCATATGTCACCTCTTGAAATGGTTGAATGCTAATTATTTTTGATATCATAACTGTACATTCACTTCACCTCCATTTTATATGCCATGCATTGTTCAATGTTTTGCCCATGGAATGCTTCAGTATTAGAACTCAAGGATGAAATATTTTCTTCATTTCTTTCTGCTTGAGCTAGGACAAATGGGTTCTTCTTTATGGATTTCTAGCACTAGTCCTTTTACATTTCATAGTAATATTATACTTCACATTTTTGAGCTGCTTTTTGGAGTTTTCTGTTCTGTTCTTCTTCTTTTTTTAATCACTTCTTTCATTTGTTTTAGCTATTTTGTTTGTGTGTCTTGTTCAAGAGCAAGTTTCAGAGTCTCTTCTGATACCCATCCACTTGACCTTTGCTTTCTCTCCAGTCTTTTTAATCACCTTTTACTTTCTTCATATACAGTGCTCTTGATGTCATCCCACAGTTCAACAGGTCTTGTGTCATTAATGCTGAAATCTGTTCTGGAAATGTTCTAGGAATTCAGGTGAGATAGACTCAAGGTCAGTTTGGGCTCTCATGGACTTGTTTTCACTTTCTTCAGCTTCAGGCTGAACTTACATAAGAAGAATTGATGGTTGTTCCTCAGTCAGCCCCTGGCCTGGCTTTGGCTGCTCATATTGAGGTTCTCCATGGTCTCATCCCACAGATGTGTTCAGTTCGATTCCTGTGTATTTCCTCGAGAAAAGTCATTACTTGTGTTCTTGGGGAGAAATTTTGTTTTGAGATGGAAATGTGGCCTTGTAGATTCTATCATGCAATCTCTAGTTTCATTTCTTTCACCAATGTCATGTTTTCTGATTACCATGCCTTTCTTTTTTCCAAATTTCACCTTCCAATCACCAATGTATCTTGATTACATGCTTGATCAGTTTCAGACTACAGGACTTGGTAGAATTCTTTTCTCTTTTTTATCATGGAGAGGAGAAAATAGTAATAATATAACCAACCAAGCAGCCATGTAAGTGAGATGTCAACTAAGTCCATATGCAAGCAGCACACCAACACTACTGGGTTGTCCTAGCACAACAAATCAGAGGATTGTCCAAAACTGAAGGAGGGAATGGGATCAGAGCCTAAATTGTGAGAGTCTGATTTGCAGAAAGCTACAAATGACAGTGGAAGCCCCAGACACATTTCCAGACTGGCAATAAGTCTTCTACACAAGATCTACACATTTCTACACAGGAAATAAGCATTCAGTGATTTCTGTCTATCCATAAAGAAACAGTGGGACTAAAATGTTCAACAAACAGATTGCACTGGAGCGATGACCATAAAAGATCAAAATGATAAAAATGCCTTGAGAGATTAAAATTTGTCAGGTGATCTTCCTCTGATCTATGTTGGACCTGATTTGGTTTTAAACATTGTTTGTTTTCCATATTGGGATTTATCGCTGATGGATTTTGTCATCGGGGGTATCCTCATTTAATTTTTGTTACAGGTTTTCCTGGTTTTTTATATATGAAACCCAAGATTGGTGAACCAATAGAGACAACAAGTAGAATATAGGTTCCTGGAGGGCAAAGTGGAAGGAAGAGAGGTAAAAGGGAGCTGATATCAAGGGGTTCAAAAAGGAAGAGAACATTTTGGAACTGATTGTGGTAGTAACTGTACAATACTGCTTGTGATTGAACGATAAAATGACATCTGTATTAATTCCCAATAAGATGGGTTTGAATAATAATAATAATAATAATAATAATAATAATAATAATATAAAGATATAAATGTAAATAAAGAGTAGGAAAGAAACAGCCACCATCAATGCTTAGAAGGTTAGAGAAGAAATTTCTGTCATGGAAATTTCACTCAAGATATATTTGCGTCTAAAACAAATTTGGGTTGCGTCAAGTGGGAGATCAACTAACCAAGCATCATATGATACCATGGTTTGATCCACCATAAACAAGTTTACAATAATCTGTCTAAGAGTAAAGTTGTTTGAATCCCTTGTCTGTGACTCTAGAGGAAATCTGCCAGAGGCTTCATCTGACTTAGGGAGAATTCTTCAAACTCTGTATCATTAGCTTTAGTGATTGGTGGACACATTTGAAAAATAGTTGCCAACTAGACTTCCTTGTAGCCATGGTGTTATGATTCTATCAAAGACAGCATTATACTTCAAGATAGATTTTGAAATGTTTTTGTGGAGCTTTTTAATGTGATACCATTCCTCTTGAATTGGTCATTCCTGGCATACTGAACCATATGATTGGCTGGCTCAAAATGGCCAATACCAATCCACTTTTCAACACACTAAAGCCTAAGTTATTGATCTTGATAAATTTAATTTCATCTTTGATGACTTTAAATTTTATTATCATCATTTTTTTTACATTTCACCTTCCAATGATCAATGGATGTCTTCGACTGTTTCTTCTTCTCAATTTAAATCATGCCCCATCAGCAAATGAAGGTTCTAAAAGTCTACCTCCATGTCATTAGCTGCACTTTGCGGAGGCAGTTCTCTACTCACAGTTTGAGTGCTAGCTACTGTGAGATTTCCAGGAGCTATACTTTCAAAAGTGGACAGCCTCTTCCTTCCTCCTAGTCTGGGACACTCTGCTGAAACCTGTCCACCAGGCTTGACCCTGCTAGTATTTGAAATATGAATTGTATCGCTAGCAGCCTCACAGTAACACACAGGCCACGATGGCAAACCAAGCCAATGGATTCAAGGTAATGTATGTGGTACATATTGAACTTCTAACAGCTGGGTTAGCATTTTCAGCTCACCCATTGCTCTAAGAGAGAAAAGTGAAGTTTTCTGCTTCCATAAAGATTTACAGTTTTAACAAGCCTAAGGACCACTTTGACTCTGTCTTGTTGGATCAAAATGCATCAAGATCTACTCATTGGCAGTAAAATAGCTAACCATGCCGCTATATAGTTTTTGCTTTTGTGTTTTGGCTGGATATGCTTTGGCTATCTCTTCACAAGACAGAAGTTTGGTGCCGTATGCAACATGGAGAATAGAAAGATAATGCATTCTTTTCTCCAACATGGTTGATAGAAAGACACTGCATCCCTGACAAGACTTCCATTTGGAGTAGGCAATGATAAGAGACAGAACTTCTCCTGACAATTTTATCCAGCTGGCAAAATTTTCACACACTGGCTCTGACTCCAAACCCTCGCTCGATTCTACCACTTAGATTCTTCAAGAAAAGAAGAACTCATTCAGGTGATGGTATGGTATCTGGCTTGCACCTTGTGTCACAGTAACAGGGAGCCAGCACAGTAGATGATACAAGTATCCTGCTACTGGACACTAGCAATACTTGGCTGTGGCTGGAAGCAAACTCTACAAGTAGATTCCCTTAACCACGAAGTAAATGCATCTCCAACTCATCTTCACCTGGTTATCTCAAAATTGTTCAGGTCCATGCTAATGCTACCAGGTATGAAATGAATTGTGCATCCCCCAACATGTGTGTTGAAGCCCTAACCAGGGAATCTGGTCATTTTTGGAAATACAGTCATCCCTCAAATCCATGGGAGAATAGTTCAAGAACTTCTTCCAGGAGAATAGTTCAAGAACTTCTTCAGATACCAAAGCTTATGGACACTAAAGTCCCTTAGTATCACATGGGATAATATCTGAAAATAACCTATGCATACCTTCTTCTATTCTTTAAATCATCTATCTCTATAATACTTATAATTATACGATATAAATGCTATGTGAAAAGCCCTTTATACTCTCTTTTCATAGCCATCTTAGAGGGATTTGTTAAGTGCTTTAGAACATTTGAATCCATGGTGTGTTGAAACCACTGATGTTGAACCTGGGGACATTGAAGGCCCCCTGTGGAGTCTTTGGTAATATTATTAGCTAACATGAGGTCATACTTCAGGAAAGTTGCTTCAACTCCAATATGAGAGGTTTTTTTCCTAAAAAGAAAAGGAGAGAGCTGAGCCCCGGTGGCGTAGTGGTTGTGCGCGGGACTACGGCCAACTGAGATGGAGGTTCAATTCCAGCAGTGGGGCTGGGCCTCCTACTCCCACCACCGGAGAGCAGTGATGCCCCCCCAAAAAAAAAAGTTACCATAAAGAAAAGGAGGAGAAGACACAAATACAAAGGGAAAATAGTCATATGAAAATGAGAGGAAGGTATTAAAGTTATACTACAGCGGACCAAAGCTTCTTCAGGCTACAAGAAGCTAGGAAAAATGAAAAAACTCTTCCTCATGAGAAAAAAAAAAGACGATCCTGGCAACATCCTGAATTCAAACTTTTGACTTCCAGAATGACAGATCCATAAGTGCCTATTTCATTAAGCTGTCAACTTGGTGGAATTCCAGTACAGCACTCATGGGAAGCTCACATGCTGTCCAAAATGAGAGAAAAAGGTGACAGAAGAAGCAAATGAATTGCAAAGAGATTTGGTCTTCATTGAGGTGAAAATATCTTATGCGGGAGCTTCAACAAGTTTGAGGATAATGGAGCCAAAGATCATGTCATTTTCCATTACATGTTAAAGTTTCTTCATCCTTGTGCATACTTTACAAAAACAAATACCATGTCTTCCAAGGAAGGAATATTTGAGCCTCAGAAATTTCATGGCAAATCTCTCTTACTCAGATGAGTGAGGGCTGAGACGAAGATTGAAGATTAAGATGAGATCAAAGGAAATGAAAAGTAAATATAAAATCTTGGAGCTAAGACAGGCAAATGCCTCAGAATATCCATACCGGTGCCAAGATCAGCCCAACATCTTGTCTGACTTTCCAACAACCCACCTCACACCGGCTGCCCTGAAATAAGAGGCTATATCCTGATAAAGAGCACCAGGTTAGAGGCTGTCCAAGAACGCAAAGTATGTTGCACCATATTATATTGCCATTCTTTGTAGGTAAAAGTGGTCAAATATCAGGGTGATAGCTAAGGTTTTATGTCAAGTTGGCTAAACCAGGATTTTCAGTGATTTGTTAGTTAAAACACATTTATCCCTCCTAATATGATCCAATTCAATGCCATTTCCTCCATAATGAGATCCGCTATGAATAGCCAATCAATTCTAAGAAAAGTTGGGTAGATGCAACACACTTACTCAAATCACATTCCTGATCCATTGAAAAGGAAGTTTCCCTGAAGGTCTGGCTGGGTCCCAGTATAAGTGAATACTTTTTTGCTTTTTGTTTGGTCTGAGTCCTGCGCCCGACCCATGCTCCAGCCTCTTGCTCTTTGGACTTGAAGCAACAGCCTGCGGTATTGCCTGCCTACCCTGAGCATCATCTTATGTACTGACATGGAATTCATTCTCCTCTGTAACCACAAGTCTGCGATCTTCCTGCTAAGATCTTAGGTTCATCATTCCTGCAGCTAAGTGAGTGAAGAGAAGCTGTTGACCTCAAATCTGACCCAAGGACTTGAAACCTGCCTGCATCTACATCTGTGTGAACCATTATCTTGATACTGGTTTTACTTCTTGAGATTATTCAGCCTGAAATAATCAGCAATCTCATATGGACTGAGTTCATAGTAAATGCTCAAATTAAGTAAATTCAGAGGAGCTGGGAATCACAGAAGCAGGAAGAAATGAAACTGGGCTCTGAAAAATCCAAAAAGTTTGTCTCTAGGCACCTTCTCCTGCTCACCTTACAACAACGCTTCAGTGTAGCTATCTTTGCATCTAATTGTTATCTATTTCTAAATAGTAACCTCTATAAGTAATATGGAGAATATACTAGTGGTCCTCAAAATTGTTTGTTGTGTTAGTCTGGATTGACTAGAGAAACAAATTCATAGATACTTGTATGTGTATAAGAAAGAACTTCATGTAAAAGAGTAATTGGATATTAAGAAAAATCTCAACCCAGTCCAGACTAAGTCCTTAAGTCTGATATTAGCCCATATGTCCAATTCCAGATACCAACCTGTAAATTCCTCTCAAGACTCATGCAGCCATGCAATATTTTTTTTAATGCAGGGGAAAAAACAGAACAGTGGGTGGAAAACCTTGTGGCTCCTGTGGCTGTGGAAATATCTCTGCACTGGCATGGGTCTCCATGTGGCTCCTCCAGCTCCAGGCCATGGGCTCCATCAGCCTAGATCCATGTGCCTTATAAACAGGAATGTCTCACACGGAGAGTGTGTCCCACATCCAGGGAGGAATACAGGAGTTTCCAGAACACTTAAGAGAAGGCCTTACCCACACAGGGACCTCACTGACTGTAGCCTGATTGCCAGGCTAGACGCTAGCCCTTTGCAAGTTGACATGACACAACTGGCACATTTGTTCTCTGAAATTTTTTAAATTCCACCACATCCTGTTTGCTAGATAGGAGGTATTCCTCACTCAAAAAGAGTAAGCTCCAGAAAAAAAGAAGAAGAGCAGTTAAGATGAATACAAGATGTCAAAGTGGTAATGGTTATGGGTTAGCTTCTGACATGTCATCCTGGGGAAAACTAAACATACATTATTTCATTCTTTTTTATCACTTTATTGGGAGCTCTTATAGAGATAACATCCCATAGTTTAATCACATCAAACAGTATTATACAATTGCTATCATAATCAGTTTCAAAACATTTGCTTTCTTCTTGAACTCCTTAATATCAGCTCCTCTTTATCCTCTCCTTTCCCCAAACTACACTCCCAGCAGAAACCTTTTTCTTTCTATAAGAGTTTTTGGTTTGGGGCATATCTTACACAATTGTATAAATTCATCTTCACACAATTCTATTGTTCAATTCCATCAA
Source organism: Nesogale talazaci (assembly GCA_004026705.1). Classification (NCBI taxonomy): domain Eukaryota; kingdom Metazoa; phylum Chordata; class Mammalia; order Afrosoricida; family Tenrecidae; genus Nesogale; species Nesogale talazaci. Next base: position 11,675 of record PVJH01016996.1, read on the forward strand.
GTGGGGTTATACCGTCATCAATGCTATCTGCTCCCTATCCCCCATCCCCTCTTCCTGAACTTCAGGGAACCATTACCCCTGTTATTGTTTCTCAAGGATCAGCTATCTTGGCTTTCATGTACCAAATTATCTTAAATATACAAAATAAACTTACACAAATTAATATGATTAATGAGGTAAAACAAATAAAAAACATAACAGTAAGAGAAAGAAATATTAAAGAACTAGAGGATAGTTTGGTGGTTCATCAGTAATATACTGCAGACTGGATTTATCATCCTTTCTGTATGGTCCTTCTAAGAGGGACTGTACAATTCACTAACAGGTATGTTTGGAATTTCCACTACATCCATGCCCCTTCACGTTGATTTGACTGCTTATTATTGAGCTTCTGAACATGTCAACACCTGATGATCACACAGACTGGTGTTCTTCCATGTGGGCTTATTATTTTCCTGCTAAATGACCACTTGTTTATCTAGAAGTCTTTAAGACACCCAATGCTGTATCTTTTAATAGTCAGGCACCATCAACTTTCTTCACCTTATTTTCTTTTTTGTTTGTTTGGTTGGTTGGTTGGTTTTGGTTTTGGGGGGGGGCATCACTGCTGTCTGGTGGTGGGAGTAGGAGGCCCAGTCTTTGCCCCTGTGGAGCCACTGCTAGAATTGAACCCCCATCCCAGTGGGCCGCAGTCCAGTGCACAACCACTACGCCACTGGGGCTCAGCCCGCCTTATTTTCTTATGCACCCATTTTGTCTTCAGCAAGAGTATCAGGGAGGTGAGTATCATATAGTGCCATATTATTAGAACAAACCATTTTTGTATTGCGGTAAGATTTACATAGAGAGCCAACACACATCTGCTCCCTTGTTGCATTTATATATAGATATATACACACATACACATATATTTATATATTTGCACAGATACATATTTTTCCTTCTTTCCTCTTTTTCTTTTTTCCTCCTGTCCCACTATCAAGATTATCCATCATTTACCTCTCATTAATTTCTCTTCATATCCACCCATCATTCACCTCTCATTAATTCCTCTTCAATTGATCAAGCATTAATTTTAGAACATTTATTATTTCCTCTGTACCCATCATAATTGGTGCACTACTCATCTCCCCACCCCCACAACTCTCACCTCCTACCCTCCATGCACCCCAAGGATCATCAGATCAGTCTTTGTCTGTAATATTGCCTATCCTGTCCATATTATAAACACCCCCTCCCCCCCCAACAAAAAGGAACATGCAGATAATCACAAATCTAATAGGGATCCTGACAGTGGGCAGATGAATATCTCTCAAGGACATGTTATAAACTACTGGTCCAATCCCCACTTACCATATTTCCTAAAGTGAACAAAACTCAGCCATATTTGAGAGTAGGCTAGTTGTATCAAATTTCTGGTAACAATTATGGAAACCTTATCATTCATGTTTAATTGCCAAAACTTGATTATAAAGGAGGCCAATTTTTGCAACACGTAAATGCGATTATCATCAATTTTCTTCAGATCTTAAGCAGTTGTGCTCTTCTGAATTCCCATTTGTAAAAGGTCTTGGGTACACTTGAGCTTGCTCTCCCACAACATTTTCAGGACTTCATGAAAATCTCTTCTCTTTGTTCAGAACTGCAACTTCACTTGGAAGCTGAAATCCACAGGGACTCCAGGTTTACACCTTGGTACCAAACCTTGTGATTTTCAGTGGTTGCAAATCTTTATGGCAGCATGGCCTACGGGGATATTAAACAGTATAGTATAGGAGGGTACTGGGGGCAGGAATTGTGTCATGCAGGGGAGAATATTTAAATGGGGATAGTAAAGGTTGAGCATTTTTACATGATGGCAAAACTGTGGTTTTCTGGACAGCCTCAATTATCAGGAACTCTGGTAATTGAAACACAAAAATGAGACCTCTTGTTCCTTAGAACATTATTTTCCAAATAATCTATATCATTTCTCACAATGTGTTCCAGGGAACCAAATTTAATTCCCTGAGACATTGTATGTCTCAGTATTGGATGGGTGGGTGGGAGGATGTGGGGTAAGTGAGGGGGGTTAGGGAAATTAAGGCTAAAGAAATTTAGAAAATGTTGAGCTAAACGTGGATAAATTATCTGGACTCTGCATGAATTCTCAGAGCATGATGTGCCAAAAATGTCATTTTCTAATCTTTATGCACTAGCCACAATAAGTTGTGTTTTCAAAACATCATTTATTTGACCATGAAACCTTCTTTTCTAGCAACTAATAGGATGTGTGTTTGAAAGAACACATTTTAAGAAACGCTGGGTTGCAAAAGCCTTTCTGAATAGCTGCCACAAGAACCCAGAATTAACTTAAGGTGAATAATCACAAATTCTAATTCTACGTGCTCTAAATGAATGGGAATTGACTTGATGACAGTGAGTGGAGGGAGAAATTTTTTTAGATTACTGAAACTTTCCAACCCATGCCCCATATCCAAAAAACTCAAAGCAATTGATAGGAAGTCATTTCCAACTCATGGTGACCCATGTGTACACAGCAAAACGATGCTTTGTAGGGTTTTTGATGGCTGGTGTCTCAGAAGTATATGCCCAGATCTTTTTTCTGAGGTGTCTCTGTTTCAAACTACTAAATCTTAAATCATTATAAAAGCAGAATCTGAGATAGGAGAAAAGGCACTAAAGAGAAAGATGTGGAGGGTGTCAAATACAAGGTTGAGAAATAAAACCGATAAGAAATAAAGTAATGTTGTGAAAATGCTCCATATCTACCAGAACTGCTAACCAATTAAGGAGCATTTCCAAGCCAGTGTTTCATTTACCCATGCTACAACTATTCCCTCACTTGCATCCCAGCTCGTGTGTTGCTGTGATGCTAGTGGCAATGTCACCAGTATTTCACATTCCAGCAGAGTCAACGATAGTGGGCAAGTTTCAGTGGCACTTTCAGACTAAGGACCATCTGTGAGCAGGGATCAAGCTGTCCACTGCTGAAGGATGAGACACTAAAGACTCTATGAATAGCCTAAATAACATCACAAGGAAAACTACATGAAAAACCATGAATCATAATATTATTATATTTTTATGGCCCTTGACATTTTCCTTTTATAAATTCAGTCCATCCCAGAAACTTAACATCTCTGTACCACAACTGAGAAATCTTTGTGAAAACTAAGATAATTAAGTGCATATATATTGCTTTATTTTGTTTTACTTAAGAACTATCTAAGGCAAGGAAAAATGGGTAAACAAAATTTCCCTTGGATTGTCCCTCTCAATTCAAAACTTAGTTGAACTTCCATCAAACCCTGAGCTGTTTCTAGCATTGTCTTTCCCCAACAAGCACCTAAGTCTCGATAAGTTGTAGATTCAATAAAAGAAGAATCTTGGCAGAACCCAAGTCCTGCTGAGAAACCAGAGGTTCTGGGTTCTCACTTTTATGGAAAGCCACAGTCGGGCCACAAGATGGCAGAGAGCAGAGACCCTCATCCTAAGAAATATCAACAGTGTTCCTTGTTGGAGGAGTAGAGGAAGCTGTCCTCTGCGTTGTAAAATATTTAGCCACTAGCATGTCTGCCTAGTTGTAACAATAAAAAAAATGCCACCTGTTTTCAGGTGTGAAGGGAAAGGAAAACATTCCCAGTTGAAAACCACTTGCCTGGATGTAGAGCTAAAATTTTTCACAAAAATGGGACTCTAAATCTGCCCATGAGTTCAAGTATTTACCAGGCCACAACTTTCTAATTTCTGAGTCAATATGGGGGAAATAGTTTGATCTGAAACTGTTAAAGTTAAGTCTTACTTAGGTGTATGCCAAAATGGTCCGTCCCAGTGAAAGTTTGGCCTACAATAGTACATTAGAGATTATCACCAGGAGGGAAAATTTGACTAAAAGTTTACATTTTTGCCTGAAAATTCCCCGGTCAACATCTAATTTAACTCTGACTGAGTGGCTTGCTTAGAACTGTCTGGTTAATTCAAAGCTCAGCTGACAACTGAAAAATCTTGACCAACCACAATAGATTTATGTTCCCTATAATTGATGCTATGTGGCACTTGGGTTAGGTATTGTGTTGCTAACCCCAAGATCAGGTTCAAACATACAGCTGTTCTCAGGAAAGGATGAAGTTGCCTGCTCCCACAGAGATTTATCATCTGAAAAACCCTAGAAAGAATTACTATGACCCACAGTCAACTCAATGGCAGTAACTTGGTTTGTTTTGATTTTATAGTTGGTACTGGTCTTTTTCTAATAATAACAAGCCAACAAACTCATCATCTATATTACCAACAGTCATTCCAGTAGATGACAATAAGAGTATGTCATCAATATAGAAGTGTATGTGTATATATTCTCCACTTCCTAGAAGAAGGCAGAGAAGCATTCAAATCCTATAACTGCTGAATCTTTATTACAGCACACAGTTAATAGAGAAATCATTATTTTACTTTGCTTTAATTGGAACTTAATGTGTCAAAGATGTTTCTTCCCACATAGATTTTGGCAATAGTGTTGGGATTTGGAATCTGAGAGAAACTAGCAGTCTGGACACACAATGAAGTTGTCTAGCTTGGTCCATGAAAAATTCTAATCTCTATTTACTAGATTAATGAAACCATAATGAACTCAAAAATAAGTTGAGTGTTGTTCTGACAAGATTTTATCAGAAATCTAAAACAGAATGCAATCATTTTCAGTACTAAATTCCTTTTGCATAAAAATTAAATTGTTTTATGGTTAGGTGAAACACTGGGTATCATTTACATAAGTGCCCTACAGCATGCTGTCCATAATTTGGAAGCAGCTGAGATATCCCTTTTTGAGACTTATCATGTGGCAAACTAGTGTTAATAAGGATTGAGACTTATTTCTCATGGTGAAGCTCTAAGTTCTGATGGACAAAAAGCAAGAACTTCCTAGTGAATAAAAAGCTTTTACCAGGAAGTTGCCCTCTTACATCTCAGATAAGAAGCCAGCAGTATATGACACACAGCAGGACCCTCGTAGAAAAGTCCAATGTAATTAGTCATCTGGTCATCAACAAAGATTAATGCTTGTTATAGATCTATTCCTTGGGTGGCGAAGTCCCCAAGTCTACATTTGGTATTGTTTCTGACAAGCAAACCTAAAGACTCCAAAATCTATTATAACTTGATTTCTGGACAGGATAAGTTGCTTATGAAAACATTTAAACTTAATAAGCTTATACATGACTCATCTGAGTTCCGTTGGCAGTATTATCTTGATGACATGGCCAGGCTGCAGAGTTTACTGGCAGGCTTTATCCAGCAAGGAGACAGCAAGGCTCACCCACTGCCCAGAAATGGGACGATCTAAGCCAGCAGTTCCCAAATGAGGTCTGAGGACAAATTGCAGGGACTTGCTAGCAATGCAGATTCCAAGACCCCAACCCAGATATACTGAACCAGAATCTTCTTATAGAGGCATTCCAAAACCTGTATTGTAACAAGTATCCAAAAGTAAATCAAAAGAACACTAGAGACTCATCCTCAAAGGAGTCATTGATCAAACTTGAGGAATGCCACACCCATTGCCATTCAGTCTATTCCAACTGAGGAGATCCCATGAGTTTCAGAGAAGAATTGAGCTCCATATGGGGCTTCAATGACATCAGTCTTGGACTTGTTCCCGTAGGACTTTCTTCTGCATTATTACTGAATGGATTCAAACCCCCAATCTTAGCTTACTAATGAACTACTGTAGCCACCCAAATTTCCTTTGTTTTTGGCCTCTTTTTGTGTTTGCCAGTATCATCAGTTATACTGACTAAGTGTTGAGTTTCAGATTTAGTTTAAGAAGGGACTGACTTTGAACCCTGAGGTCCATAGTACCATACTAGTTCCTTCTATCACAACCATTCACACATGAGACAGCAGTTTACATGAAATCCACATGCACACACATACGTACACCTCTACTTGTGCCAAGTATTAGACATGCCTGCCTGTCTCTGGATAAACCTATGCTGTGACTTTTCTAGGGATGTCAGCTCGACCCTTTGGATGATTGTCACATGTGCCAGAGAAAAACTGTCGTCTGACCCTTCTCCTCTGTCCTTTCAATTGCATTAATTATTTCATTTTGAAAAGAGGCTCTCCATTCCTCCCTGAGAGCCTTACAAAAACACTCACCATGTGTACTTGACACAAGTACTGCTCTCATACACCAACTTACACATTTTCACAAATAACACTTTCTGTTTTCTTTTTTTTACTGGCCAGCCTACAGTGTACTGTCATTGTCAACCAAAGTCAAGCTCATAAGCAACAATAACAACAAAAGGGTAAACTTTTGTGCAAAGAAAATGTGTAAAAAAAAACACGGAGCTTCACACCCCATTATTCCTAAGCCTATATGTCATACCACATAGCACCAAGTCATTTTTAGCCATTTGATTAAATAAAGTCTTTTAGAAGTACAGCACATTCTATAAGGAAGAGAAGAAAATTTTAGAAACATCCTCTATAACAAGGATGATTTAAGCCAGAATATTTTTAAGTAATAGAAGCCATACATATCTAAACTTTAATATCAATGAGCAAATTATTAAATGTCAACTTCCAAGCCTACTTCTGGTTTCTGACTACTCCCAAACTAAGATTGTGTTTGCTGTGGAACATCACCTTTTTCCAGATGCTTCACATGGTCAAAACTAGGATCCAATCACCTTCCTCAGTTCACTAGCTTTTGTTGAACATTCCAGCCTTTACAAATATCAACCCATTTAGATAAGATCTGTTCTGTTTTACCTCCTAGCCATGTTCCTGTACTAATGAGTTATATCTAGCATTGTTGACACTGTTGTAGGCCCAAAGGATGACAAAACAATCCTATCCTATGGTCAGATTCATTTGGAAAACACAGCCTCATATACCCCTTTGTAAAAAAATTCCCAGGGCAGATATCCATATCAGGTCTTAGTTTGCCCTCTTTAATGAGGCATTCTTCCAAATAATTTGATGCAAGGACAGTTTTTTCCATCATAGTACATCCACTCCTACTCAAATACACATACATATGCAGTAATGTTAATGGGTGCAAACCTCCAAATGTCTGTACAAACAGGCCAGGGCTAGTGACACAAATTTTTGAAATTGGTAGCAAGGAAGTGATAAATGAATCCAGGGATGTATATGTGGTCCAGGGAATGAGGGAGGAGAGTGGAAAGAGAACAGCCAAGTGTGGAATCTCTCCAGCTTCATATACATGTAGAAAGCCAAAGAGGAGATGAACCCAACCAAAAGAAACAGAATTTGGGAAGAGGAAACCCACAAGGGTTGAGTATGAACCTCTTCAGGCCACAGGTTAAAGAAAAACTCAATTCTATCGTTTTTTCACCAAAAAAAAAAATCCTTGATCATCATACTAACTGCTAGTACTATTAAGCTCTGGTGGCACAGTGGTCTATGCATGGTATGGTTAACCTCAAGGTCAATGATGGAAACCCACCAGGGGAAAGAGGAGGCTATGTCCTTCCAGTCTTGAACACCCGAATGGGGCAGTTCTGCTCTGTCCCAGAGGATCGCTCTGAGTCAGATACATCCAAATAGCAGTGAGTTGTTGTGATTGTTTACATTTTGGTTCATTAGTCACTGGCTATATGCCAGGCAGTATGTGGGTGCTATCTGGTTAATGGGTCATTACATCCTACCACCACCATCATGAAGTAGGGATGATAATGTTCCTACAAGAAAGCTGAAGCATAGCTTAAGTGAATGAACTTCAAGACACGCAGCTAAAACATGGTTGACCTAGGATTCAAATCTTGGTCCTCAACCTGTAGAATTCATTCTGAAACTGTAGACTTGACTACCTCTCACCCTTCAGCTTTTCCAGGGGACAGCTTCTCTCCTGTGTACACTGAAAGGACACAGATAGATTCACTTTCTCTGACATTCTTGTATACCTGAAATTTTACCATTTTTGTATAAGCATTGTTCTCTTTTCATGATGTTCTGTTATACCAAAATGAACAAGGGAGAGATATCATCCCCTGCCCTTCACACATTAGCATGGATTCTTTTGATAGATAGCAATCTTTGCTTTTATTAAAATATAAATCATTTTCCTGGGAGTTCTTATAGCTCTTATAACAATCTATACATCAATTATATCAAGTATATTTGTATATATGCTTCCATGATCAATTCCAAAATGTTTTCTTTCTATTTGAGCCATTAGTACCAGCTCCCCTTTTTCCTTCACTCCCCCACCCACCCACCCTTGCAAGCCCTTGATAAATTATTATTGTTTTCATATCTTACTTGGTCTGCTGTCTCCCTTCATCTATGTTTCTGTTGTTTGTCCCCCTTGTTGCTGAGGGATAATACATCAATTTTGTAGACTGTTCCCTCTTTCTCCTCCTTCTCCTCACACCTTCCCTGCCCCCATAATGATATCACTATTCCATTATTGCTCTTGAGGGTTTTATCAGTCCTGGATTCTGTGTGTCAACAGCTCTTATCTGCACCAGTAGACATGCTCCTGTCTAGCTGAATTTGTAAGGTAGAACTAGAGGCTTGATAGGGGAGGGTAAGCATTAAAGAACCAGAGGAATGGTGTGTGTTTCCTCAGTGCTAAACAGCAATCTGGCTGGCTCATCCCTTCCTTGTTAGCCTTCTGTGAGAGGATATATAATTTTCTACAGCTGTCTTTCCATCTCCATTTTGACCCCCTTGTTCACATCAATATGATTGTCTGTTTTGGGTCTTCTGAAATCTGACCTCATTGACAGTTCGTGATCACACAGACTGGTGTGCTTCTTCCATGTGGGCTTTGCTGCTTGCCTTCCAGATGCATGCTTGTTTAACTTCAAGCCTTTAAAACCCCAGACACTATATCCTCTAATAGGCACCGTCATCTTTCTTCACCACATTTGCTTATTCACCCATTTTGCCATCATGATGCTGTCAGAAAGGTGAGCAGCATAGAATGCCGGGTGATTAGAAAAAAGCATTCTTGAGTTGAAGGAGAACTTGAGTAAGACCAATGTCCATCTGCTACCTTGATATTTAACATATAAGTACATAGACCTATATCCTTATTATTTTATATTAGTATATTTACATATATCATGCCCATATTTATATCTCTAAAAATATATTTTGTCTCCTAGTTGCTTCCTCTTTTTCCATTTACTTTCCTCCAGACCCACTATCATGTTCAACCTTCATTCGGTCTTCAGTAATTTCTTTCAGCTACATTGCACTTGATCAAACCCTACCTGGCATTCTATTCCCTCCTTGCCATTGATTTTAGATCTCTTGTTGTTCCCTTGTCTCTAGGTTTGCTGACTTCCCCCTCCCTTTTCACCTCTCCCTCCCCCCGTCCCCTTGGAACCATTGGCCTCATTGTTTTTTCCTCGGGATTGTTTATCTTGCCTATCTTTTATCAATAGACATGCAAAAAAAGGAAGAAGAAGAAAGGAATAAAAAGGGGGAGGGGGCTATAAAGAGTTCTAGGTCTTCTGACCCTGTTTCTTTGTTAGTGTTGTTTCAAATGAAGTCTGATGAGGTGCCAAGCTGGGATTCCTCAAGGACTTCATTCATTTGCTCCTCTTGATGCTCTCCTGCATTCCCTTTGTGTTTCTCCCCAGTGGGGGGGGGAGGGGTTCCAATCGGACACAATATATGCAGTGTGTCTCTAGTGTTGTCCCCTGTAGCACTGTAGGTCAGTGAGGGGATGTTATCCTTTGTGGGGGGCCTACCCTATAGCCTTCTCTGTACCTTGGCTTCTCTAAGTAGGAGTGCCCTCCTTGGGTCTTGGTGGGCCTCCTCCTCTTTCCACTTCTTATCTCTCTCTCTCTCTCTCTCTCTCTCTCTCTCTCTCTCTCTCTCTTTCTCTTTCTCTCTCTCTCCCTCCCTTCATCCCTCCCTCCCTCCTTCACTCCCTCTTAGCTTGTTCACATGTGGTCTGGGCAGACCTGCCACTCTCCCTTGGCTGTATCTTCAGTGCTGTCCTCTGTAGTGCAGTCTTCTGGGAAATGGATCAACATGGCTGAGATTAATAGGTAGATTTCTTATGCCAATTGAGCAACTATGTAACTATGCTAAGTGTGTAAGGTGCCACTTATCAAATTACTCATAGGGGAGATGATTTGAAAGCAAATGCTTTCTCTTCATAATCTTATTATGAACAAAAATATTTCTCTTTCTATACAGAAAGGATGGAGAACTTCCAGCCTATGGACCATATAAGGCCTGTGAAATCATCAAAACCAACTAACATCACACACCTCCACTAAAGAAAAGCCATTCTAGCTGTCATATTAGAAATGAATTCATCAAGTGACCCCAGTAGCAGGTTAACTTTTAAGTTGATAATTTTATATGGCCTTCAAATTACATTATAAATATCCAAACGGAACTTGGCAGAAAACAGATTCTGCACTCTTGCAACACAGCTTCTGGGCACAGATTTTAAAAGGCTGCCATAAAACTAGTCTCAGTGTCCTTGAGTCGCGGTCTACAATAAACTCACAAAATCACAGTCCATAAGTATTCATTTCTCGGGAGCTCTGGTAGTGTAGCGATTTTATATTGGACTGCTACATGCAAGATAATCAGTTTGAAACAGCCAGCTGCTCCACAGAAGAAAGACTTTCTACTTCCATAAATTGTCACAGTCTCAGATACTCACAGAGGCAGTTCTACTGTGCCCGATAAGATTCCTGTGAGTCAGAATGGACCCAATGGCAATAAGTTTGGTTTGTTTCTTCATTAAATACATTCCTGTGTCACCTAAAGTAGAGGGCTCTAGTTATTGAAACATTTAAGTCAGTGGTTCTCAAGCTTCCTAATGCCATGACCCTTTCATGCAATTCCTCATATTGTGGTGACCCCCAACCATAAAATTATTTTCGTTGCTACTTCATCACTGTAATTTTGCTACTGTTATGTATTGGGTGACCACTGTGAAAGGGTCATTTGACCCTACAGGGGTCACGACCCATGTTGAGAACCACTGATTTGGCGGTACTAAGTGACTAAGACATGTATGGCCATTCTGGTAGACTCTGACCATCTTTCTGCAAGTAAGCAGAAAAAAACCTATATTCCCAACTATGTTGTCACATATTTATAAAATGTGAGTGCACTTTAGTTCTACCATTGCACTTTAGGGAAGGCATTCTGTTGGTTTCAATAGGACTGTGTGCCACTGGATTGATTTTTGACTCTTAGTAACCCTTTCGGACAGGGTAGAACTGCCCCATAAGCATAAGGCTTATGGGAACAGAATGCCAGGGCTTTTCCACCCCAGAGAAGCTAGTGGGTTTAAAATATCAACCTTTCAGCTAACTTTCCTACTGGACCACTGGAGCACCTGGGAAATGTACTAAGAACATGCAACCATTGACACCTAAAATGATTGACACAGCATTTTTGTGTAATAGCAGAGCAAAAAGAAAATAAGAAACAACTTGTACAGACTTAGTTTCAATTATGGCACATTTTTAGTTAACATTTCTGGGACCCTTACTATGGACCAGGCTTACTGCACTAAGTACTTAACATACATCATCTGATTTAATCCTCTGAACACTTGATAAAGTGAACACTATCATTATGGCCATTTTCTGTAGGAGGAAATTGAGATTTAGAGAGGTTAAGTAATTTGCTGGAGGTTACAGCCAGTAAGTGGTAGAAACAGTCACAGTCTCCAAAATCCAGGCTCTTAAGCACTAAGATATCCACCCCCAAGTTAAAAGGGTGCCAGACATACATGTTAATGGCAGGGAAAGAGATTCCTGATATAGTAACTATAAAGACAGAGTACAAGACAGTATACCACACGGTCACATTTTTGTAAAATACATTCTGTGTCTGTTTATAGAGACATAAATCCACATATATCTATGAGTATACATGTAGATCTGTGTGCTTACCTTTGCATGAGGAATAGACTAATTTGTATTAGGAGGTTGGTTGTCCCAGCATGCTAGACTTCTGGGAATATAGGTTTTTTCTGCTTACCTCAATATTTTAGGGCTTTCTACAAAATAAATTGGTTACTAGTGTCATGCTGTAAGTGGTGCAGTGTGTTGTCCTTTTGACTTAAGAGGGCCTTCCACATCACCCAACCTAACTTCATTCTTACCAGCAGCAAATAAGATCAGAGCACAAAGAAATCAAGTAAACAGGCCCAGACTCTTGGCAAAGACAACAGACTCTGAATTGTCAGAAGGGCACCTCCACGTCAATTCTAGGATTCCAGCACAGCCCTTCTTTGAGGATGGACTTTCAACACTCTGCTCATACACACAGTAGAGAACAGCACGACTTGTTACACTGCCTTCCTGAACCCCAAGAAGTTCAGTTTCTCTCACTGTGTCATGTGGGTGATAGCCTAGTGCCCCACAAAACAGTACGTATTGGATGAGATCAATTGAGATTCTGTTACGGGTAGTGGGGAAATGTGGGGAACAGAGCAAGGTGACGGTTGCATTGCATGATGCATACAAGGTAATCTGAGTTGTATTCACATATAAAACACGTTGAAATGGCAAATGCTTTGTGATATGTAGACTCACTACAATAAGGAAATGGCTCAAAGGAAATGCCCTGGAGCCTGCATGTCTGAGGTCCTAGATGAGAGGTCCTCAAACGATGGATGCGGTCTCCCAAGGACATTATCTGGCCCGCTGTGTGTTTTCGCCACTGCTGCTGTCCTGCTTAGCAGCCACCTTATCCCAGGCCCACAGTGAATTTGTTTGCAGTTTTGTTTGTTTGTTTGTTTGTTTGTTTTTTAACTAGAGTCCAGCCCTCCAATGGTCTGAGGGACAGGGAACTGACCCCCTTTTAAAAAGTTTGAGGACCCCTGGTTAGATCTAATTTCTCTGAACCAATGGCTCATCAGAGTGATGTGGATCAGCATCCCTGGTGAATGTTTCCGAAGAGCTGGTGGCCAGGGGCATTCTCGCTTGGCAGGTATAGATAAAGGCTGAGGCCTAACCATCTTGAAAACCTTTTTCAGTGACGCTAACATATGTTCCTGCCCAGTTGGATTGGTTTAAGAAATCTTCAAGGGTCTGTGCCTTCACTACATACAATTAACTGGGGCTTCATCTTTAAGAAGAATTCTTCCTGATCATTATTAGGAGAGGAAGCTGTCACCTCTCCACCCAAAGACTTACTCTGGCCCTCCGTGTCCTTCCTGCCTTCCTTTCTAGTTCTAAATAGATACGCATGATGAAAAGCAAAGGATGAGATGGTGCCATCAACCACGTTGCTCAGGCAGATTTGACCAATGCACTGATTAGGGAAATAAGAACCTAAAGCTGGTGAGTATTGATGAACCCACAGGCAACCTGAAAGCTACTTGAATCAAAGCTGAGAACCAAGTCAATTGTCCCTGATGGAAGACAGACCAGCCATGGTCTTTCCAAGCACCTGTGGCACTTGTAGTTGGAGAAACTAGGAACATGTAATGTATTCTCGGCTTTTGTAGCCAAAAGCTGGTAAACTGAATCTAAAGCAAAACTAAGGACATCCCCGATATGACCTGTTTTTTGCTGTGGTAAGGATGGCCCTCTGTGGTTACTCTTTAAGAAATGGAATTTGAAGGAAGAAATGAAATGCCCTCAAAGCTTTTGCGCCCTACCTGCCTCTTCCTGTCACACATTTTGTTTTTCACCTTCCATGTGAGAGACTTAGGTATGCTTCTCTGCAAGTGAACCTCATCGGCAACTACCTCATCTGTCAGCGGAGGCTTGTGCATCGCCATGATGCACAGCCGGATTCAGAGGAACTTCCGAACTAAGATGAGCTCGGGAGAAAGGTTTGCCAATCTACTTCTGGAAATCAGCCTGTGAATACCCTGAGGTTCACCACAGTCCAAGTCGCTTGTACAGGAGATCCCCATGCGTTAGGACCAACACAACATCAGCGAACAACCATTTCTTGTCACATAGAGTCGAGGTCATAAGGTTTCCACTTGCTGTTAAAATAGACAAGGAAGAAGAGGCACTTTCCACACTGTCAAGCCAGTGTGACCAGCCATGGCTGCTGACGTGGACATAATTAAGTCGTGTAGAATGATCAGGCCTGGGAATTGGTGGGAACAGGATGAAAACGCACAGAAAGAGGAGCCAATTTGGAAAAGAACAGGCAACTGACAATAAAATGCAGAGGTGGAAAAACAGAAAGAAACACAAGAAAGATTAAGATGCTCTAGTAAATTTGTGAGAGACTTTGTATGATATGACCTGGGAGAAACCCTGTAAGGACATTGGCTAAGCACTTGACTTGCTAACCTTGAACCAGCATCTGCTCCATGGGAGAAAAATGAGGCAATTTGTTTTCATCAGTATTTTCCATCGGGGTTTAGAAGTCCTATGGGCCCTGTGGAAGTTCCATAATCTCCTGTCCACTTGAATGAGGGGGTGGAGTCTAGCCTGTCAATCAGATTGCAGCTTAATGACTTCATTAGGCAGCACAAAGGAGATAAATAGCTCACGGGGGACAAGACCCACTCTCTCTGCCTTCCCTGTCCTGACACAAAGAGACACAAAGAGAGCTGGAGGAGACACATGGAGACCCGCATCAGTGATGAAACGCTTCCACTGCCATTGGATCCACAAGACTTTCCACCCACTGGTCTGTGATCTTCCTGCACTCGACATCATTGTATGTGCTGCGTGAGTCTAAGAGGAATTTATGGACTAGCATCAGACATATGTACTTGATCTAGACAGGGCTGGGATATTTCTTTAATATACAATTTCCCTTTTATATAAAGCCCTTTCTTAGGCATATATAAATGTCTCTGAATTTGTTTCTCTAGTTAGCCTGGGCTAACACAGGGTCATTGTACTCTGTCAGAAGCAACTGGAAAGCAGGGTGTTCTGTTACCAGTTATTTTAGTGACTGCACTTTCAGGAAACCTTCTTTTAAAGCACAAAGGAACACAGAACAGATTTTTCTTAGTTGAATAATAACAGGAAGAATATTAAATACTTGATTGTGTTTCTTGCTTTTGACAGTGTTTGTATTGGTTATTCGTATATATTAATACATAAGTAGATTTTAAATATATCCGACCCAGGAACTGTTTTTAGAGAGTCTATTGTGTTTTTTTCCCCACATCCCTCTTTTTCACTAGTCTATTGAACCTTGTAAAACAGCTTAGAAATGCACTATGAAAACAAGACTAATAGAGTTCAAAATAAAAGTCTGCATAAATGCAGGTTTGGTTCAAATGACGGCCAAACTTCTTTTAACAGGAGAAGTCCTCTTGGCATCTTCACTTATAAAAACCATCTGCCTATGGTCACTGTGGCTATTACTATTGTCCTTTAGTAGATATTAAGTTCCTAGTGACCCGGGGACAGAGTAGCACTGCCCCCACACGATTGTCCAGTTTGTCCTTTTTTCCCTTTTTCTCATGATTATGGGGGTTGATTAGGGAAAGGAGCTACCACAAGTCAGGGTCAGCAAACAGTAAGGAGGCAGTCGTGGTCCACAACATTTTCCCCATCAGCAGCTCAGCTCAGCTTCATTCTGGTCCTCAGATTCTCCATCACGTGGTCCCCTGGCCTTTGCCTCCATGAACCAAGAGAGCAGCCCACCCATCGCTCTGTCCCACAGTTCCATAGCCTCTGACCAGATGAGAAGATACCCCATTGTCTCGGTGCTGCTCCTCTGAGTCTCGACGCCACAGTCTCTGGTGCTTCTGGTCTTGGTGGCCTCCACCCCTTTAGACAGAGATCTTGGACATCTTACTTAATTTGTTAAATTTATGGGTGCAGATCAACAAGTTATTCTCTCGTGGAGCTGCTAGATGATTCAACCCTTGCAGTAATCAGCCAAGTATTCATCCACCACCAAGTTTCCTTCCTGTGGTCATTAACATACTCATTAACATGTTTTTAAATCCTTCCATTAATTAATTTCTCCAGAATCTGGGACATTTAAAATACCTTCGTAGGGCTGGTGTTCACATGAAGGTTACAACCTCAAGCAAAGTGTGGATTTCAGCCACAAGTCATCACCAGTCTCAGAGCTACTTCAGCAAAAGACCCCTGCTGACATGACTGTCACCAAAGAGCTGAGCAAACCCCTTGAGCAGAGGCCTGAGTGTTGTCCTCCTCTCTCTCTGATGAAATCTCCAGGAACATAAAAGGTAGGTTTACAGTATCTGGATTAGTTGTTTCTTGGAGTTTTGGAAGGGGTGGTTGGGGGGAAATGGAAGCTAATAAAGAATGCAATAGAAAATTTTGTAAGATTGATAATTTGAAGATCACCCAGCTCTTTTTAAGATGTTTAAACTATTGGATTATATGATATGTGAATGATGTACCAATAAAACTGTTACACATGTTTCAAAAGGAACAAAGGGGCAGCATTTACCCAAGGAAAAAGTTCAGAAGGTTAGGAAAGAAGAAAGGAGGGAAACAGGAAGCACAGAAAAGAAGTGGGATATGTGGGGCTACTTTGAGGATATTGCAGTGGATGAGTTGAAATGAAATGTGTACCAATGGTTAAATGTAAAGCTGATAATCTTCTGCTCTGTAAACCTTCACTGGATGCACAGTAAAATGAAGAACATTTAAGAGGTCCGAACCCAACAGATCAGCCTTTCCCTGACTCCAGGCTTCTATTGTACAGGTACACAGCAAATGCCTCCCTAAGTGACAGTAAAACAGCATGACATTGTGGAGAGAGCATGGGTTGTTCAGGCAGAGGCAAAGGGTCAAGTCTCTTAGTTGCATCTGGATTTGGAACTTGTCTGAGCCATAGTTTCCTCCCCTATAAGACAGGACCTTGATAAGCATGGGGGTAGAAAACAAAACATATGGTGACATGTTTGGTATATTCAGCAGTGCTGCCAAATCCAACTGGACTGGCATCAGTTCTATTCTGAAACCCTGGCCTCTCTTGTCTATAGCAGCCCTTTCCATATGGAGTGACTCTCCCCCTTTGCAGGACACCCACCATCTTCACCCAACATGCCTGAAGTTCCTCCACAAGCAGCTCCAAGGAAGGATGAGTCGGCAGTTAAATTTTTTTTGCCATTTTGGCAAGGTTCTGACACCCAGATGTTTGGTCAGACACTAGCCTAACTGTGCAGGTGTTTGTTGGATGTGGTTCACAGTTGCAGTTAGTTGACTTTAAGTAAAATATAACACCCTCCATCATGTGAGTGGGCCTCTTCCAATCACTGGACAGTCTTGAGAGCAGAAAGAGAGACTTCCCAAGGGAGAAGGGTATATTCCTCAAGACTGTACCACAGAAGTTGTGATGAGGTTCCAGCCAGACCCTCGGACATAGAGATTTTTGATGCAGCACAAAGGACATTCCCAGCCTGTCGCCAGAACTACAGGTTCTGCACTTGCCAGCACCCACAAGTCACCGAGAGAATTTATCTTGAGAGATAAAGGATAGAATGACAGAATAATAAAAGATGGATAGGTGGATGAGTGGGTGGATGAGTGGGTGAGTGGGTGGAGAGATAGATGGATGTATAGGTAACTAAGTGGATGAATGGATGCATGCATGCATGCATAGATACATATATAGAGATAAATGGATAAAAGATAGAGATATCTTCCCATTTCCTTTATTTCCCTAGAGAAGCCTGACTAATACTCACCTGAGAGAGTTTCAGACTAGCCTTATTATGCCAAAGGCCCAATTTTTGGACCCTCGGTATCAATTGCAGTTGTTTTGAATCTGGCCTCTGCCAGCTATTGAGGTTCCTGCTTTATGTCTTTTCCCTCATTGTAATCTTTGCAGCTGAGGGTGATTGAGTCAGAAAGATGGCTCTGCAATAATAGTGTTAAACAAATCGCACCAAGCCTGGCATTTTCAGATATGTTAAAATTCCCTTTAAACACCATGTGAAGGCCTGAAATACTCAGGCTGCTTCCCACGGCTGAGCGAATACTGATAAGAGCTTTATCCAATTTATAAGGCAAGAGAAGGAAATAATCATGTGTGATGGAAATGGACAAATAATCCAGCTCCAAACAATTATGAAATATAATATAATTACAGAAGGCTGTGCCAGGGCCCTGGCAGGAAAAGCTTCTCCCCTTCTATGATATGATGATCATCTAGAATTTTCATGCTCACAGGCCTCATGAGTCATGATTACTCTGAAACTGTAGGTGGTCATACAGACAAAACCAGTGGCATACACTCCTTGTGTATTCTTATGAACTTCCAATCTGGGTGTGACCACTGGGCCCAGCAGACACACCCCTGTCTGTACTAACCGTCATGCGTTGCAGCTGCCAAAAACTGCTGCTCTGTCTGCCCCAAGTTCTTGGCAAGCTCAGGGAAAATAGAATAAAATTCAGTCTTGTGCCCTTGCCGTGACCAATTGTGGATTGGAGCGTTGTGGTCCACGAGGTTTTATTGGATGATTTTTAGAGTAGATCTTCAGTCCTCTTTTCCTAATCTGTGTTAGGCTGGAAGCTCTGTTAAAGTTAGATATCTCTCTCTCTCTCTCTCTCTCTCTCTCTCTCTCTCTCTCTCTCTCGCTCACACACACACACACACACACACGAGTGGGAAAGTTCTGGGGACCAGAATTTCCCTTTGCTTTTAAGGAGAAGCTGCCACCTTTAAGTGGCATGCAAAACCCTTCATGACTTGGCCTTTACCTTTAACTCTCCATTCACAATCCAGTCACTTGGATTAGCTCTAAGTCCTTTGAGTGACTAAGGCCTCTTCTGGGCTTTTTCTTCTCCACTATTCCTCCACTCTGGTGACCTTCAGGTGCTCCTATCTCCCCAGATAGGACCTACCTGGCAAGCTTGTCTAAACTGGGTTTCTACACACAATCCTACACACGTTCATAATTGTCAGTCATAGCACCTGTGACACTTAGCTTCTCAGCACTCTTCACTTTTTCATTGGCCATCTACATTGACTTTCATACAAAGCTTCCTGTTGGCTCCAATACAGCAGAGTCCATGATTCACTCACCACTGTTTACCTGAAATCAAGCTCCCTGCATACAGCAGCTTCCTGAAATCATGATCACATCCTATGATATTATCACCACTTACCAAATATCCTATTGCATCTGTCAGATCAACCAAATGGAGAATTACTGTTATGCTGTCTTTAGAGAGCAAAGAAAGATAGCCAGAATTGGGATTTGTACTGCAGAATCATGGGGACAAATGTGGATAGTCATAGTAGACCAGATGACCAATTGGGACTCACGAGACCTTGGATGATAAGTCTGTGCTCGATCTTTCCCATGCTTACAGGAAAGCAATAATGTGTGAGGCGGTGTTCAGAACTGGATTCTCAGTGTTGACACTCTGATGAGAATAGTGAAAGGGTTAGGGGCCTGCATAATACAAGAGAGGGCAATGTCAAGTTCTTCGAGTAGGTAAAGAACTTTCATACAAAGCAGATGTATTGCACACTGTGGCTCCAGTGAATAAAACTGGTCTACCTTGGGCAAGCTTCAAGGACTTGGACTTCGACTCAGTACAAAAGCAGACATTCTCATATTTACAATTGTACAAAAATACAACCAGTTACTTCATTTGGTAGTGTGGTCCCTGTTGCTGGAGAAAGCCAGCAGGGGCCAGAGAAGACCCTTTGGGAAATAATTTCTATATCCAACTGCTGTGGCTGCTGATGAATGCTACTGAGTCCATTTCAATGCAATACAACACTCTGTGACAGAACAGAGCTGCTCCATTAGGTTTCCTGGGGAATAATTTTGATGGACACAGATTGTCAGGTCTTCTCCCAAGGAGTCTGTGAGTAGTTTCAAAGCACGAGCTGTTCAGTTAACAGCTGAGTTCCTGGCCATTGCTCCACCAGGACCCCTTTATATCCAGCCAAATCCAAGCACACTGCCATTCCAACTCTTTAAGCACCTATGTAGGATTTCTAAATCTGTACATCCTTATGAGTGCGTATAACCTCATCTCTCTTCTATGGAGTGACTGGTGGGTTCAAACTGATAACCTTGTGACTAGCAGCTTAACACCCAATAATGCAATGGGGTTCCTTGTATCCAGGTCTCTCATGACCTTTTAGTTGATTCTGACTCATAGTGGCCTTGTTGGACAGGCTAAAATTGCCCCTGTGTGTTTCTGAGACTGTAAATATTCACAAAAATACAAAGCTTCATATTTTCCCCACAGAGCAACTGGTGGTTTTCCACTGCTGACTTTACCATTAGCAGCCCAACAAGTAATCTACTAGCCACCAGGGCTTCTCAGACCCTGCAAGAGCCTACACTTCAAAGATATTTTTCCCTTCTGAGACTCACAGGGCATCAAAGAACCTTCAAAATTTTGAGCCAAGAGTTATGTGGTTTTTTTTTATGTGTGGCATTTGAAAGATGCGAAAAGTGAAAAGTTTTGGAAAAACTAAGAAGTTTTCAGTCCTGAATGAAAGACTTGGAAGCACCCAGAGATAGCATTACTCTCAAGGAAAATTGATTTGACAAAAATAGCATAAAAAATAGTACTTGCAGGATTTATAAGCTATCAAAGTCTCAAAGATAAGAACAGTCTTCATGACTAACATCTTTAATGGGAAGTAGATAAATGCTTTTGTGTCCGAGATTTTAGAACATACTTCTGTAAGAATGACTCCTCGCCTAAATGTTCTGCGTGGGATACTCGATTAGGGCAGTATCCAAGATCAAAAACTCTGATCTGTTCACTTATATTGAAATTAGCAGTCAATGGGCTTTCTTTTTCACTTTAAGTAATTAAAATAAGGCTCTCATAATATATTTAAACTTCTCCAGGGGCCTTCAGCTATCTGGGCCACATGTAGTAGATATGCTTTAATTTAGAAATTGAAAGATGCCAGACTTTTTTGTATCCATTATAACTTGACCATTCTTTACCTCTTCAATTGTATAGGGAAAAGTCATTTTCCTACAAATCTATACTAGCTAGTCCTGTAGGGATTCACCCATGGACAGGGCTCTCTATCTTCTCTCCTCACTTTTTCTTTCCTTTTTTGCTATGTTACTTAGAGACGAGTTCTTCGGGGAAGGTGCCATCTGTGAAACACTGGACAGCCATTCAAACAGGTGTCAAACATCCCACCTGCTGGACCACAGTGGGATTTGCTCAGGTGTGGTAGCTGTGAAGATTTCTATATGGCCTAGACACCTTGGTCCACACCTACCCAAATGGAGCTGCCACTTGTGCTGGAAAGTATACCAGTTGCCAACTGACTTTGTTCTCTTTCAGCACTTAAAGAAAAAGCAATAGGATTCATTGTTACTTGTTATGAAAAGAACACGCTTTGTCTTAAGGCTTGTTGTAAAACAAGCAGCCATCTAAATGAAGTGCCATCTAAATCCACACAGAGGACTCGCACCAGCATGGGTAACCCAAGGGTTATAAATTATAAAATCCAAGACTGGAGGGAAGAATGGTATTCAGGCTTAATTTGACGGAGCACCAAATTAGCAGAAAGCTATGGATGAAAGTGGTGTTGAGCCACGTTAACTAGAGAAACAAATCCAAGGATACCAAGAGTTTTATATCAAAAGGTAATCATGTATCAAAATAACATGCCAGCCCAGTCCAACTCAAGTCCTTGTGTCCAATATTGGTACTTAAGTCCCCGTTCATACTGACGAAGTCACATACAATGGTGAAGGATGCAGGAAGATCACTGACCGGTGGATGCAGTCTTGTGGATCTAGTGGTGGTGCATACATCACCGAGGGCCTGCACAGGCCTCTGTGTGGCTCACTAACAGGAAGATGGAGGCAGAGGGAGAGAGTGGCTCACATCCAGAGAGCCATTTATCTCAGTGGCACCTCCATATGAAGTCATCAAGCTGTGGTCTGATGGACAGGCTAAACTCCACCCTCACCTTCCTACGGGTGCCATGTTGGCACAAAAAAAGAGATACCTATCAAAACAGGAAAAGCCCAAGATTCAGTTGCAGGATTACCAAGAGGATGAAGCCCCTGGGGAGACCCCTCAGTTTATAGACAGAGGTGTCCGACACATTGTGTTGGACAGCAGATTAATGCAGATGTACTTAGATTAGACTCTAACAGATTATCCTTTGTTTTCCCTTTTGATCTATTTTAAATGTTTTAAATTTTAGTATTTTATGCCTTCTTTTGACTTGAGGTTCTATTTTGTTCCTTTTGTTGGTTATTATGGTTTTTGTATGGTTGGTTAGTTTTGGTATGTTTTCCGATATATGACGTCCAGGATAGGCCACTATATAAAGACCGTAATTGGTTTCATAGGTTATTAGGGCTACAACAAGGGGCAGTGGAGATAAATAGGGAGCTAATAAGAATGGGTCTAAGAAAGAAGAACACCTTCTAAAATAGATGGTGGTGGTGATTGCACAGCCCTTTTTAATATGATTAAACCATTGAAGCATGTGATAGATGAATTATACATCAACAAAACTTTTCAACTTTTTTAAATTAATTTTTTAAGTAAAAAAAAGAAAGTTTTGCCTCCCTGTATCAGCTGTGCCTTTGGGGAAGGGGCAGGATGGTGGTGACTGTGGTAAATAGCCTATGTGCCCTCTTTCAGGCTGACTGGGACCAAGTCAGTCAAACCACAGTGACCAGTCAGTGGGTCGCAACCTCTTTGGGGGTTGAACAGCCTTTCACAGGGGTCTCCTGATTCTTAACAGTACAAAATGACAGTGATGAAGGAGCAAGGAAACTAATTTTATGGTTGGGGGGGTCACTACCACATGAGGAACTGTATTCAGGTGTCACGGCATTCAGAAGTTTGAGAACCACTGAACTAGAAAATCCAAGTTTATGACGCCAAGTTCATTATGAATTAAACAAGACATACCCCACTGGAAGAGTCCTGAAAATCCTACAGATGCCTTGGCAGAGGGGGCAACACCTTATAAGCACACATCGACCATTGCCCCAGTCAGCTTCGAGTCCTGATGACCCTACAGTACGTCAGCCTAGATGTGCCCTGAGGAGCCAATTGCTGACATTTTGGAAGTAGCTCTCCAGGCCTTTCTTCCGAGGCACATCTTAGCAGGCTAGAACTTCTGAGCTTCCCATGAAAGGCTGAAAGCATGCCCTTTTAGACTCTTAACTGGACTATAAGGAATTACCCTGGGGGGTGGGGTGGGGAGAAGAGTTCCAAGACTGAAAAAAAATAATAATAAAAAAGCAAAAAGAACTGAAATGCAGGACTGGGATCATACTATTGGATGGTGAAGGAAGCCTCAAAGAACCGGAGAAATATTGTGTGGTAAACCCTCAGGAACAGAATTGGGAGTAGTGACACCAGGAAGGTAGGGAGAAGGTGGAGATAGAAGGGAAGGAAGGAGGAACCAATCACAATGATCAACACATAAGCACCACCACCACCCCAGGGGGACGAACAACAGAAATGTAGGTGAAGAGAGACAGTGTTCAGTGTAATATATGAAAATAATAGTCTATCAAAAGGTCAGGAGCATGTGGGGATGGGTGGGAAGAGGAACTGATACAAAAGATACAAATAGAAAGTAAATGTTGAGAAAATGATGGCAGCAACATATGTACAATAAGACCTATAAGATCTCCCAGCACAAGTGATTTTTTTAATTAAAAAAAATAGGCAAAAAGAAATCTAAGATGGTTTCATTTTCTTTCTGCATTTTGGCTGGCAAAGGGGTGTTTTTAAGCACAAGAAAGGGTGACTTCAGGCTTGTTGAATCTAGCCCATAGCTAGTATTTCATGGATGTAGCCCTGATATCCAGTGATGGCTCAGGCGTCTCGGTTTTCTGCAGGGACAGATTACAGAACCAGCAGAGAGGACTTTGAGTTCAACATCAGGAAATAGGCTTATTCACAAGACATCGAAACAACCCAAATGTTGCCACAAACGTGGCACCGCTGACCAGCTTTTCTTCTGGAACGACACGCATCTTCGTCTCCAAAGCCCCGGCTCAGAACCACGATGTTCAGCAAGTCACTGATATTTCACGCTTCCAGCTGGAACCCAACCCAACATATGCATCGCCTGATGCCATTCAGGGCCTTCGACTCGTCCGTGAAGAAGCACAAGAGACCGTGGAACATCATCTCAGAGGCCCACTCTGACCCTGAGGAGCAGAGCTTCCACTTTCAGGTTCAATAAAAGCACTCGAGGTGGGGAAATGCTTGCTGCGTTTGTGGCTCCATTTAAACCCCCATCTCAGACTCTAAATGGGATCGAGGTTTCAAAGGGAAGCAGCACATGGTCTGAAATGTAGCAATTATCGGACTATTAGTATGGGGAGCTGGTGACTTCCGGGTCCTTTCTCTAAGATAAGAAAAAGCAGGAAAGGGGAGGGGGAGTCCTTACTGCAAGCGTAAACATGGACATCTTTTGGCTACTAGAACGGCGCTCTTTGATCAAGCTTGAGGAGGAGCCTCCCTAAGCCATGAGGGCAAAAACGTCCTTGTGGACATGGGAAGAGAGCTGGCCATGCAGGAGCGATGATGGTCTTCTCGCCCCGCGACAAGGTCAGCCACGGAAACCAGAGCAGATATTTGCAAATCGACCCCGGACAGTGAGGGAGAAAAAGAGCACTGGGCAGGCTAGGGGTGGGGTGGGGGACTTAGGAGGAAAGATCCACTTTGCCAAATGATTTTCCGTGTCATGACAGCCAGCAATGTCCCCCTGAGAGCAGGGTCCGTGACCACTAGAAGGGGGCTGTCTTGGCTGGCTCCCCAAAATGGCAGTGGTAAGATGAGGGTGGTCTCCTGCCCTGGAAAGGGGCAGGGAGGTTCCCGGAGGTGGTACTCATATCCCAGGTGAGCTTTCAGCCCACCTCATCTTCACTGTCCCCTTATCCTGGTTTCTAAGTGGAACCTGGTCACTTGACATATCCCAATTCAGCAGCATGTGGCAAGGAGACCAGGTGGCAGGTCCTGAGGACCACCTTCAGGATAGTCTCTGCTCTCCTGAGTATGCTCTTCAAGAGACTCCACATGTAGGTCAGGGGCCAGGATTCAGTTTCCCGTGGCAAGAAAGGCAAAGGAAGACATGCTGGGGAAATGGTGGGTTCCCCAGGTGGGCTTCGGGAGGAGGGGTAGCCCTGCAGAGAGGGAAGAAGCCTGGCAGTGGAGACTGATCAGGAAGTCTTCCTGCAGACCATGGGGCTGGGACAAGTGAGCAGGGAGTTCTACAGAAGTGGAGCGCACAGGCACTGTGTCTGCCGGCAACTCAACGAAGGGGACTAGTTAGGGAACTGAACAGAGACCATGCGTCCCCTGTCTCTCAGCCTACTGACCCACTTTCCCAGGACTACATCTCCTCCAGTCCCTGGGAGCCAGCAGGGAGGGGAAACGGGGCCTTGGAGCATAATGTAGCAGGGAATGAGCAATATGGGCCTGTCTGCTGCTTTTAAGAGGGGCAACGGTCTCTCTCATCCCCATACTGTGCAGCCACACACCTCAGAAAATGGACCCTGTCGAGGAAATGCCACATTCAGTCACATGTTTGGGTCCAAACACAGAAAATGCCAACACCTATGAAAACACAAGTCTGCCAGTCTGTAAAGACAACCTTCGGAATTTTATTTCCTGTTAAAATGTGACATAAGAGTTTTCTTTTCTTTTCTTTTCTTTTAAAAAAAAGAGCATCCAGCCAGTTCCCAGAGGAGTGAGGGAACAGCTCAAGAGAGAGTAGATAATGAGAGAAAGTCTGGAACATGAGATAGTAACCAGTTGGGCAGGACAAAGCAGCATTCTCTCTCTCTCTCTCTCTCTCTCTCTCTCTCTCTCTCTCTCTCTCACACACACACACACACACACACACACACACAGGCACATATACTTCCATAAACACATATATGCCATGATTTTTTACATCATTGGTCATAGTCAGTAAGTCCACATGGCTACTGATAATTTTGCTGCATCCACCTGCAATGGTCATAAAGATGACCACTCAACAGCATGGCTTTTCCCGCTTTGTAAGTGCCCATGAATGCTGTCACTTACTTCCCACTCTTAGTGGGAAGAGTATGCATGGACTTTAGCTCAAGTATTTTCTGATTGAGTTCCAATTCTCCCCCTTTCTCACTCAACTACTTGAAGTTGAGTCCTTGCTATTTTTTCATAGTACACTCGATGGCCTAATGCAATTCTCTGACCTCCCTCAGCTGTTGCTTCCTGTACCATGAGTATAGGTCCCTTGATGGCCCACTGAGCTAGGCATTGGACTTCTAAACAAAGGTCAGTGACTAGAGTCACTCCCCAGGAGAAGAGGAGGCTGTCAGAAACCCTATGGTGTCATTCTGCCCTGTCCTTGGGGTTGTGATGAGTCAGAATCAACAGACTGGCACTGGGTTTGGTTTGCATGCAGATAAAAACCCCAAAGGACTCATGAAGGGCACCACACCAAGCATTATGTACCATGTACTCAGCAAACCAAGGTGATTCATATGAATGCTGAGATTTGGGGGAAAGAGGTAAATTTTCCTTCCGTGGGCCTTAGAATCCATCTTTCATTGGAGAGAATCATCAAATTTGAGAGGATCAGAAACCCTAGTGGTGCAATGGTCAAGCACCCAACCACAAACCACAGGAACCATGGTTCGAACCCACCAGCCACCCTAGAAGAAAAAGTGTGGCCATCTGCTCTCAGAAAGATGGCAGCCTTGGAAATCTTCTGGGGCAGTTCTACTCTGTCCTGCAGAATCAATGTGGGTCAGCCATGGGCTTTGGAGTCTGCGAGGAGTAAAATTTCCTAGCTCCATGTCTGGTATAGAGTAAGGAAGCATAAAATGATAGCCATGAGGAGGAAAGTGAGGATGGTTGTTAGGTCAATGAAGAGCCAGAACATCCACACTCACCCATTCTCAGGATGCGTAAACATGTGGGCACCTGCGCGCGCGCGCACACACACACACACACACACACACACACCCAGCCCGTCTCCAGCCCACCTGCAGCAGTCATGTATTTGAGATGTCAATTTCCTGATTGAGATGTAGGGGTGGAGTCTGACCTGCTAATCTGGAGATAGCCATTGAGCAGCCAATGAGGCCTCCGTGTGGGAATGGCTTTCTCCTGAGACTTCTGGGTAATCTCATGATATTTCCCTCCTGGAGATGAGGCTATCTCCCCAGTTGTTGGGAGTCAGTCTCCAAGACGACAAACTATGGACAAGACAAGATGGCAGCGTCCGAGGAGCTGGAGATGCCGGAAGAGAAGCCACACAGCCTTAGCCTGATGGAACCAAACCTCTGAAGCTGGAAAAACCACATGGAGACCCCTGCTAGCACAGAGTTGCTTCTACCACCACTGAATTCTGTTGATGGACCCTGAGCCCTGAAAGCGAGGAGCCATGGGGAGACCCCTGCCAGCGCCAGGATTCTGCACCCACTGACCTGTGACTTCGTGAGTCAGAAGGAGACTTTATAGACTGGTACTGGGCATATGGGCTAATATTGGACTTATGATTTTGAACTGGGCTGGGCTGGGATGCTTTCTCCATGTTCCATTCCTCTTGTATATAAACATTTCCCTTATGTCCATATGCATGTCTATGAATTTGTTTCTCAAGTCTACCCAGACTAACACACCACCCCCAAGGACAGAGATCAAGCCATCTGGTCTGAAACCACAAAGAAAATGACACTAAAGCAGAGACTCCCAGATATGTTGTGGTTCCTTTCCACTTTCTCCCTTTCTTGGCCATGAGATAGGCTCTTAGAGAGCTGACTCATTTGCTGCCTAGGTCTGAACATCACAGCTGTTGCTGGGAAGTCCTTCCCTAGAAGCACCAGTCCCCTCCCATCATACTCCTTCTTGTTCCTGAGAGACAAAAGCTGCTCTTCTCCCTCTCCCAAGATCTCCCCCTTCATCCTTCTTCTTCATCCTTCAGTATAGCAGTTACCATATTTTTCAGACTGTAAGATTACATGTATTTTTCCCACCAAAAGTGAAGGGGGAAACAAGGGTGCATATTATGGCCCAAAGGTGTGGCACCCCAGAACATTTTAGTATACTGGTACTATTTGATTCAGAATATTTTTTGCTTGTTTTCCTGCTCTCAAAACTGGGTGTGTCTTATGGTCAGGTATGTCTTATGGTCCAAAAAATATGGCAATCCCTTTCTACTTTGAAGACTAGCTCAGAAACATAGAAATTCTTTGGTATTAGGGGGAGGGGGCTGGGATTTGAAGTTTGTTAAGCCTTCTATTCCTCTTCACTGTGTCCATATTTAACACTCAAATTTTTTAATAATTTTTTGAATCCAAAGCAAAGCAGCATCGTGCTCCCGCCAGCTATACAACATCTGGCAATTTGAGGACATGTTTCAATTTGACACGTGGGTAAGGTAGGTGCTGAGCCTACCTTTAATCCAGGTGACTATCTTCCCATAGTAAGAGGAAAAAATAAACACTAATTCTACAAGTCACTTAGGCAGGTTGGCCCAGGCGATCAAGGAGTGTAGCCTTCAGTATGGGTTTTAACTCAATGCGAGGAAGACCAAAGTCCTCACACCTGGACCAATAGGTAAGATCATGATACATGGCGAAAGAGTCAATGTGGTCAAGGATTTTGACTTACTTGGATCCACAATTCATGCTTGTGAAGCCGCAGTCAAGAGATCAAAAGATGCATTGCATTATGTAAATCTGCCGCACAATAACTCTTTAGAGTCTTGAAGTGCAAGGATGCTACTTTGAGGACTGGGGTGCACCCGACACAAGCCATGTGCCAGTTGGACATTGACTAAAGAAGGCCATGGAGGAACTGACTTGTGGTGCTGAAGAAGAATGTGGAAAGTACCACAAAGGGCTAAAAGGACAGACCGATCTCTCGTGGAAGAATGAAGACCAGCACGCTCCTGAGATGCAAGGGTGGTAAGACTTTGCCTCACGTACTTCAGGCATATTGTCAGGAGAGACCAGTTCCTGGAGAAGAGTACCATGTTTGGGAAGGTGGAAGGGTGTAGACAGAAAGGAAAGCTCTCAAGGAGATCGATTGACACAGTGGCTGCATCCATAACCCCAGAGCAGGAGTCTGAGGTGTTTCATTCTCCTGTGTACACAGTCAGCACCTATCCACAACAGCAGCAGTACTAAATGTAACAAACAAAGGAAGTCAATCCCACAAAACCACGGGAAGTCACAGACTTAACGCTGTATCTTTGGTTCAGTTTGTGGTTTGTGTTTTTGCCAGAAAAGACTTTTTTTTAACATTTCCCAAGGTACAAAGTCAACATGATTGTTAACCTTTCAAGACACAGGGAACATGCATGAAGTGATAGAAGCCAGCTAAGCAAGCTTTCCTACAAAGGGAAAGTGAAGCTGTGCATTTCATGCCAGATACATATCTCCAAAATCATTGATTTTTCTTTTTAAAAAAATCACCCCATACTGAAGAGAAGTCTCTCTTTTTCAATAAGCACAGACAAAACTCCCCAGCAATGCCAGCAGTTTTAGTGAAAGCAGAAAGGTTGGGAAATACCCGTGCAATTCAATTCCCTCTCCCATCTATGCACAAAATATCCAGCGACTTCAATTACAGACCACCCTTCATCCTTGCGCTTCAGGGGGAGTTTTAAGCCCAAAACAAGCTGTGAATTGGTCCTGCCCTGCTGAAAATGTGTGGGAAGAACAGTGGGGATCGGCTACTTACTCTTCAGATTCAATACACTGAGGGAAAGGGTTAGGCTTATTGCACAAGGTAATAAGGCCAAAGCTGTAAGGGGTAAAAAGACTGCACGTTTACGCCTGTCGTTTTATGTTTCAAAATGCTTTAACCTTCAGTCCAAATCCTCAAAGATTAGCAAGCTTACTGGTTCACATCTAGGGTCCTCGCCAAAACTATACGCACGTTTGCCAAAGTTTTTGCCTTTAAAAAGAACTAGGGATAGAGAAGGAGATACAATGTTGAGGAAGAAACTGGATTATCACAATCTGGCCATTCCCAATAGGAAATGCTGTTAAATCCCAGAGCTTCCAGAGGGGAAACTGGTCACACAATAATTCAATACCAGATAGGTAGTATTGGTGGTAGTGCTGGTGGGCTGGTGGTGGTGGTTACATAGTATCGACTCTGTTCAGACTCACAGCGACCCAATGTACTTGTGCAGGAAACAAACACTGCCCAGTCCTGAATCATCCTCACAACTGACATCATGCTTGAGTCTGCTGTTGCAGCCCCTGTGTCCACCCATCTTGTCCAGGGTCTTCCTCTTTTTCACAGTCCCAGAGATAGACTCTGCTACATTCATTATTTGAACAGTACAATGACTTCTCTTTCTGCTAAGTGATGGAAAAGATTCCGATAGGAATTTACGATTCATTTTCCAAAGATGGACGGCAACCATCACCTGTCTTTGTACATAAAGCTTTATTGGGATGTTGCCGTGCCCATTCCATAGTAACGATGCTTACTTTACAATCTGGCCTTTTATAGAGGGTACCCCAGTGTCCCAGTTGACCACGTTTTTCCTAGGACTAAGTTCAAAATTGACTCCCTTTATCTTCTTCCGAAAGCCTTTTCACCCCTACACAAAAGGCTCACTCTTCTTTGTGTTCCTTATGGCACATCTGTTCTCCAGATGGCTTTTACCACATTGCTGTCCAATTGATCCCTTTCCTCTCTGTCTGCTCACCACCACCACCACAACTGTGCCTCATCCATAGCTCGGTCCCTAATGGCTAGACATCCAACAAGTGCACATTTGAATAACAAGGATTTATTTGGGGGATTTGAAGGCAATGGCCACTGAGGTTGCCCTGCTACCTTCTGAGCAACACACTGGACTTGCTGTAATACCAAGCATCACACCCAGGTGGACCCCCATCTCCCCAGTCCACATGAGCATCATCCAGTCACATGAAACCCACCGTGTATGCGTGACACCTGACAAACAGGTAGTCTTCAGTGAGCAATCCAAGGTGATGGTTTGAATCTGCACCCTCTGTTTGCCCAGGACTTCAATTCCCTGGTGTGTTGTGTCAGATTGACAAGAGAAACAAATCCAGTGACAGGTATTTAAAAAAAGCTTTGTATCAAGAAGCAATTGATATCAAGAAAGCATCCCAGCCTGACTCAAGCCCATGAGTTCAATACTAGTCCTTACGTCCCTCTTCAGCTTCACACAGCCACATGCAGTGAAGCAGAATGCAGGAAGATCACAGAGTAGTGAGAAGCTGAGGTTGGTGGTAGCATGGCAGAGCCCCGGCAGCCCTCGGTGTCAGCGGCAGAGCATCCCAGCAGGGAGGAGGGCAAAGGGAGAAACAGAGATGGTGGTCCCAAGGTCCCTGCTTATAAGAGTGCCATATCCAAAAAATCACAGCATCAGAATGTGACCTGATTGACATGTTGGACTCCACCCCTAGACAGGCATATCTAGTTGACATAAAATCTTCTAATTAGCACACTTGGTAGTCCCTGTGCTCTTACCATGACCAAAACCTACATCTTTGAATTTCACCTCTTCTTGCTTCTTGATTTCCCCCAAGGCGAGACCTTAGACATCCCTCATCAGTAGAGACCTACGACCTGCTATCTTTTAAAAAACCATCTAAGGTATCAGTAATAAATCCTTTACGTTCTGAAGAAAGTGGCACCTGTGCATTATTCACAAAAAGAAAAAAAAAGGCTTTTCATTATTTCTGCCTATTACCAACCCCTATGTTCAGAGCTGCTAAAATAGTCAACAATAACCATGTTCTTTACTCATCAGTAACAAGAAGCTTCCCTCCATCAAAGCCTATCTCTTCTGTGGAGCTCTTCTAGAAGGAATTGGCAAGGAGGGAAGGGAAAGGCAAGCCTTCCTGGAACAAGGCTTTATTTATATCCTTTATTCAGGTGCTGCTTTTTAAAAATAGACATTGCAAACATGAAATACAGGTGAATCTGTTAAGGGGATTTGTTAGATGCAT
Source organism: Nesogale talazaci (assembly GCA_004026705.1). Taxonomy (NCBI): domain Eukaryota; kingdom Metazoa; phylum Chordata; class Mammalia; order Afrosoricida; family Tenrecidae; genus Nesogale; species Nesogale talazaci. Next base: position 43,524 of record PVJH01016996.1, read on the forward strand.
AGCAATTTTTTAAACCATATAAATTGGAAGATGATGTGCCAAATGACTAAAATCACAAGTTATCAAGCTTAACCTATTTATTTAATCCATTTAAAGAATAACATCATGTGACTTTTTGCTCATTTATTTTGTTGGCTTTTTTATATCTATATATTAATGGGGGGGGGCTGTTGGCATAATGGCTATGCCTAGGACTGTGATCTTCAAAATGAGTAGTTCAAAACCACTAACCGCTCCTAGGAAGAAAGATGAGGCTTTCTTTCTCCTCTGTAAAGAATCACAGTCATGGAAATTCACAAAGTCAGTTCTCCCCTGTCCTATAGGGTCACTGTGCATCAGCACAGATGCAACAGCAACTAGTTTGCTTTGGTTTCTTGACATATTTTCATGGATTTTGATGGGTTTGTTTCCTTCTTCAGGAAAGGCAGGGCTGAACTTTGGAGATTTACAAAAAAATAGCTCCTTATCCACCCAGCTACTCTCCAAGGCAGAAATTTACCTTAGAAAAACTTGGCTATGGTCAATGGCTGATATAATCAAGTTAATCCTTGATTCCCACCAACATTTTAAAAAACACTTGTGCTCTTCTTGGTTTACCATAGGCATAAAAGGCAAAACCGTAAGTAGGAGGTAGTGACGAGAAAGCTGGGAAGCTGATCTCACTCCATTCACGGGTGAAGAAACTGAGGCTGTGATGGGAAAAGAAAGCACGATCATCCTCATGTTCCAAACAGGGATGCTCCAACCAACCCTAGTGCATGGCTTTCCCACACGGTGAAAAATGCATGCTTACATGTCTCCTCACTTGTCTATGTTCTTGCTCCTGCATCATGCTGACTTCTGTGTCCAACCATGTTATGATTGCTGGTCTTAGACCATTTGGAGCTGGCCCCAACACCCAGCGCCCCATCTCCAACAGCACTGTCTGGTCCTGCCACACTCTCTCACAATCATGGCTACACGCGACCCTATTGTTATAGTCCAGCCATTCTCAACTTGTGGGTTTTGACCCCTTTGGGGTGGGGGGACATCAAAAGACCCTTTCACAGGGGTCATCTGAATCATAACAGTATCAAAATGCCGGCTATGAAGTACCAACAAAAATAAATTTATGGTTGGAGGGGTCACCAGAACATGAGGGACTGTATTAAAGGATCACAGCATTAGGAAGATTGAGAACCACTGTTATAGTCCCTTTGTCAGTCCATCCCATTGAAGGTCTTCCTCATTTTTGCCAACCCTATACTCTATCAAACATGGTATTCTTCTCAGGTGACTGGCCCCTCCTGATGACCTGCCTGAAATATGTGAGACCAAGTCTGGCCATCTTTGCTTCTAGGGAACATTCTGACTACACTTCTTCCAATGCATCTCTGTTCATTTCTCCAGTAGTCCACGGCCTAGTCAACATTCTTCACCAATACCCAATTCAAAGGCATTGCTTGCTTTCCTGCTCTTCCTTAGTCTATGAGGTGATTGAGAATACCATGGCTTGGGTCAGAGTCCCCTTCATCCCCAAAATGGCATCTTTGCTTTTAAACACTTGGCACAAGGCTCACTTCTCCTAATTACACTCTTTATGTATTTCATAAGTTATCATTAAAATGAAAAGAACTGTAGTTGAGCAGTTTGGGGTTATCACAAAAGCTACCAAGTGAAATGACTGGTGTTTAAAAAGCAAATACTCTGCTTTTGAACAGCTCTTCTCTAAACATTGGTCTGGAATTATTGGGGTGGAAGAGAATGGTCTGACTAGGCCTCCCTGATGTTCAAGAAGCCCTCGTGGCACTGTGGGTAAGGCATTGAGCTGGTAACAACAGTTCAAGTTCACCAGCCCCCCATTCAGGGGACAGAAGAAACTTTTTTATATGGGCTTGCTATTAGAACAGAGTTGATGACTGTAGATTTGTCCTAGAATGAGAGAGGTGAATTTTGCAGTCAGGCTTTCTCTCATGCTGTTGTATCCACCAGAAAGGAACTTTCGCAACACAATAGTCTTTAACAAATAGATTTATATCGTTCAGCAAAATAAATTATTCTGCTGAAAATCATCTAATGTCATTTATATGAACCTTTATTTTAAGGAGTTAAAAATAAAAACTAGTGATATAATAAGCTTCACCTAAAAAAAAAAAAAAAGTTAGTCTCAGCTAGGCTTGCTATACATTGATTAGCATGGACTCCATTGCAGTGAGTTTGGTTTTGGAGTTTTTACCGAACAGTGAGAAGCGAGGTCTGTGGTCACTTAAGGACTCTCCAGTGACACTGATAAGACGGGCCCCTCCAGTAAATGTTTAGAGAAAATGGGAACTAGAACTCTAACTGAGCTTAAAGCCATGCAGCCCGCAGCACCCTAGGAAGGATGAGCACACTCATATGTTAAAGCAAAGGCCAGGAGCCTGACTGCAATCCCTCCCCATCTCTCTCTTGAAAAAGGTTTCTTGTCTGTGGGATAGAAAGCAAGAAGAGCCCCTCACCCATTAAGGAGGCCAGAGAAGCATACACCTACTCACTTAGTGATAAAAAGTTACCCCTGAGAAAAGGATCTGTTCCAATAATAATCTCTTAAAATGATATTTGACTACTTAATAGCCAATGTAGTTTGCATGAAGTTGAATTTTCATCTAAATCTAACATGCAGGACTCAATGGAAAGCCATTATTTCATTTGGAGTTGAATGAGTCAGTCGTTTGGAAGGACGGCTTAATTTTCAAAAGTCACAGCAGAACGAACGGAGGGTTCATCGGTCTGTTTCTGCCTGGGAACTCCACAAACGCTGTCTGGGATGCCTAAGTGCAAAGTGGTGTATTATGGAAAGGAGTGAAATTAAGTAGTCGGATGTATTTGCTACATTAAGGAAAATGAAAACGACTGTGATTAGAGCAGTTTGAGAAAAATGGATCTAAACTACTTTCCATTGGAATTACAGCAACAGCTACAATTAAGAGCACTTTGCGACTTGTGCTGCATCAAGGGCAGTTTGTTTATAAAGTTTGGTCCTTTTGTTTTGGGGGCCTGCTTGTTTGATTGGTTTTTCAAGGCATACCCAAGCAGGTCTCTGGTACCACAAGTCCTGCTGGGCCTCCACCAGCCCTCGGGGACAGCTCTGAAGAGGCAGAAGCTTTGCAAAGGTCAAAGGAAAGAAAAAGTTTGGAAATTCTTTTTTTTTTTTAATAAATCATTTTATTGGGGAGCTCTCTTTTGGGGGGCATCACTGCCCTCTGGTGGTCGTGGGAGCTACCCAGGCTTGGAGAGCTGCTACTAGATTTGAACCGCCAAGCCCTTGGGCCGCAGTCCCGCACTCAGCCACTACGCCACCAGGGCTCAACCCTCTTGGGGAGCTCTTACAGCTCTTATAATAATCCATACATCCATTGTATCAAACACATTTATGCACATGTCGCCATATCATTTTCAAAACATCTTCTTTCTGCTTGAGACCTTGGTATCAGCTCCTCATTTTTCCCCTCCATCCCCAACCCTCCCACCCTTGTGAACCCCTGATAAATGATAAATTATTCTTATTTTCATATATTACACCATCCTCTGTCTCCCTTGGCCGATGTTTCTGGAAATTCTTTTGTACTTGTATGACCAAAAAGAACTAGCTACAGAAAGGAAAATGTGAGTTAGAGTGAATTCAAAGAGGGCATCCTGGTCTGTCCCTGTTATCCGGTGGCACTAGCTATGTCAGGCCCTTCATGGTGGAGAAACTTGCTCCCACTAGTACTTAGAAAGGCAAGGATAAATCTGAGAAAAAAAATACTAGTGTTCATGTAAATATAAGACCCATTTGGGGTGGGTGACCGGGGGCTGCCACATCTCAGTATTAACCAATCAAGAAGGAAGGAGGCAGACTACAACTTGATTTCTTTTCTCCCAAGTTCCTTTTTAGAGTTGGTTGCATTTCTCCAGAGCTTCCTCTGCCTTCTGTAACTTTTCACACAGACAAGAGTGAGGCTCTTGCACCGTCATCCCAGATGTTTCCCTTCCCTGCCCGACAGAGTGCCTCACATCTTCAACCTCCTGAACACCTGAAAGGCTGCCACCACGGGCCCCCCTCATGAGTGGTGGTGCCCCCTGAGCTAGAACAGAACTTCATTTGTATCCTTCATGCAAGCTCACCTCTATCCCACTTTGCAGGTCACACCAAGAGTAATACATGGAAGAGAGACCTTTTCTTGGTGGGTGAACAAAGTATCCTTCAGGTTGGTCTGATCATGTAAATCGCCTGAGCAGCTGTTTTGACTACAGAAAGCCAGGGTTACCAACCTGGAACCTTGGCCTCTTGGACAACTTGCTGGTGCTATGTAAGCTACAGGTTTACTTGATGCTTCAAGGAACTCCTGGGTTTAGGTGCTTTGATAAGATCTGTTCTGTGCAATTGGGGAAATTCTGGGTTTACAAGCCCAGAGGAACAAGAGGGAGGGATGGAAAGAGAAAAAGGTCTCAGAAGAAAGAACACGGGTCACAAGCAAGTTGACTCTAGGTAAGGAATGTTCTCACCTCCTCTCTTCATTTCTGTGTAGACTAAGAGGATGAGAGAGAACCATGATTCCACTTTTTTTCTTCAGATTTTGTAGAAATTCTCTGCATGTCATCTTAGAGTAGGCCTCTTCATCTCCCAGTAGTTATTGATACAACAACTTAGGATCCTGAATAGTTAAGAGAAGAGAAGAATGAAGTCCTCTCTTGTGGACCAAGAATAAGGGTGTTGAAGTCATTATGAAGCCAGAAAGACTGGGAAGTGGACCCAGAATTTGTGCATTGATCATGTGTGCACTGGCAGAAATTGTGGAACATTCTTGTGCAAGGCAGAAAAGATCATAATGGAAGAAGCCTGTCTTGGTCGTGTATTTTGATGTGAAAGTGATCAGAAGACCCAGGACATCCTTCCAAGAGGTCCTGAGTGTCTTGTGACTTCAAAGTGCAAAGCCCAAGCAGAGGTCCTCACCATACTTGTGAAAGGCCCATGACAAAGTGGGACTTCCAAAGCATTTGACGCATTTTCACCCCATAATACACTTAACGCCTATGTGCTTCTCATAATCATGTGCTCTGTTGCTGGAGACTCCGCCCAAACTTCTCATAAACAAAGACCTTCCATTTTGTGCTATTTATGCAGATGACTCCACACACATCCTTTTACAAGCCTGGGGATCTGGGATATAATTCATCTTATGATCAAAGGTAATATCTGTTCATCTCAGCTATTGCCACTGCAAGGGAATATTTCAAACACATTGATCATGAATGATCACCCTATAAGGCAAAGTCAAATTGATATGTGAAGTTCCCAGAATAGTGAGCAATTAATATAGCTCATCCTATAAATCAGTGGGCTGAGGCAGAAGATGGAATGCTTCTTCCACACATCAAGAAATGCATTTGTATGCCAGGTGTGCAATAAAAATGTATTACTAGGTGTCGAGTTGTGGCTGGATCACTTAGTCCAACTGATCAC